>JAJJMA010282400.1:0-10110 GCA_023529015.1 Papaver nudicaule | reverse complement strand
TCTCTGCGTCAGACACCATTCGTTTGAGGGGGCATAATGGCATAGAGAGTATGGCTTATGATGCGGTGAAGGATAACAAGATGTAGTGTAGGTTAAGACTGTTGTACTCATGTGAACCGCATGAGTGCCAGCCTGTTTGTGTGCGTGTCCAGCACATGTGTGCCAGGCTGTTTTATCTTAACCGAGTCTTTACTTTCTAATCATTAGATATAAATACTGTTTTAATGTCTTGTGTCTGTAAGGTTTTCTGTGGTGAATGATTAATGGAGTTTACTGAGTTCATTTCATGATTTCATAGTGTTATCACCGAATTCAATGAAACTATTTTCAGAACCTGATTAGATTCACATGATAGTGTTTCTTTGAAATTTTGTGGTTTATCTTTATTTGATAACATGTTGATTGATTGGTTTGATAACATGTTGATTGATTGTTAGATAATCATCTTGGTTTGATAACATGTTGATTGTTTGATTTGATAACATGTTGATTGGATTGTTTAATCATCTTGATTTTATAACATGTTTGAATTATCGTCTTGTTTGAATAACATGTTTAAGTGATTAAGCAATTGAGTGGGAGGTTGTTTGGTTGAGTTTGTTTAATTCCCGAAAACCATTAACTTGCGCATAAATTAAATGGATGTAGAAAATGTTACTTGTGGCGCGAGAGATGATTAGGAGTTTAACTAATTTTTGATCTTGCGACTTGTAATGTTCTTTGCTATTTATTTAGATTAATGCTGCAAAGTTATTTTGAATATGTGTATTTCGTGCCATAAGTTTAATATCCGTTTTCGCATGCTTTGTTATAGACTTAAGGGCTTTCAAGAATATTATCGCTGATTTGAACAAGGGAGAGAAACTTGATGGCGACAACTATAACATTTGGCGCCGAAAGATTGTTTTTCTCTTGCATGATGATGGGCTGCAGGAAATAACTGAGCATGTGATGCCTCGGCCTGAGGAGGGTACGATGGCTCAACACCGTCGTAACCTTGAGGCTTACCATGAATGGATTAAGAAGGATCGCAGTGCTCGTCATATGATCCTGAGCTCAATGCACAATGATCTCATTGGCGAGTTTGAGAACCACCAGTTTGCTCATGACATGCTAGAGGCCGTGAGGCAGAAATTTGGAGTTACCTCTGTGGCTAAGTTGCGCGCATTGACTATGAAGTTTGACACTTGTCAAAAGAAGCCGAATGTTACAATGAAGCAACATTTGATGACAATGTCATCTATGCTATGCGAACTTGAGGCTGCAGGTCATCACTTGACAGATGAACAACATGTACAAGCTGTTATTCGTTCGTTGCCTAACTCTTGGGATTAAATGAAGCAAAACATGACACATAATGACAATGTCCGCACTTTTGAAGATATTGTTCGTCGTGTGGAACTAGAAGTCGAGCGCTTGGAAGCTGCTAAGACTGACAGTTCTGTTTTCGCTGTTGAATCTGTTTCGCGTAAGACCAATAGGTTTAAGCGCAAGAGGGGTAAGGGTTCTTCTGCTAAGAATCCTCGTGTTGGATCTGAGCCAGCCAAATCCAACGATGCTAAGCGCAAGAGAGGCAAGCGTGCTGGTAAGAAAGACAAAGCAGAAATGACATGTTTTAACTGTGATAAGAAAGGACACTTTCCTCGTGAATGCACTGAGCCAAAGAAGGTAATTTCTAAACCTTTTCCTCGCTATAATTGCTTTGTTTCTAGTCAAGCATTAGTTGCTCATTCTCCTCATTTGTGGGTTGTAGATTCGGGAGCAACCGACCATGTAGCGAGGGACCGAGATGGGTTCCTAGATTATCGTCGAGTTCCTGCTGGGAGCATGAGAGTTTACATGGGGAATACAACTAGCATAGAAGTACTTGGCATCGGTACCTATATGTTAAAACTGTGACAAGGGCGCACCTTACTCCTTCATGATGTACTTTATGCTCCAGATATTCAACGAAATTTAGTTTCAGTTAATAGTATGTTGCATCTAGGCTTTAGTTTTCTTTTTGAGGGTAACTCTGTTAAGATTTGCTTGGCAAATGAGTTTTATGGTTTTGGATATTGACAATTCTAGTTCTTATGATGTTAATAATGAGTATGTGATCTGGCATGCTAGATTAGGTCATATCGGGCAAGACAGGATGACTAGGTTAGCTCGAGAAGGCCTTTTAGGCCCCATCGCTAAAGTATCTTTGCCTACCTGTGAACATTGTCTTGCAGGAAAAGCCATTAGAAAACCGTTTGTGACAGCCAAAAGGGCCTCTGAGCCTTTGCAGTTAATTCATTCTAATATATGTGGCCCAATGAACGTTAAGGCAAGACATGGAGCCTCTTATTTCATCACTTTCATAGATGACTTAATGTGATACGGTCATATTTACTTGATAACCTACAAGTCAGAAGCATTGGACTGCTTTAGACGCTATGTATGCGAAGTGGAAAATCAATTAGAGCTTCTCCAATGGTGGTTATGTATATTTCCTATGTGGCATTGTGGGAAGACATCCTCTATCAACTATTTCCTAAATATAAGGACCAAAAAGGAATCCTTCTCCAACCCATATACATTTTGATTTATTGTTTATCTAGTTATCATATGATTCTCAATTTAATTTAAAGATTTTATTAACAAAAAAAAATATATTTTTTCTTATATTTGATAAATTAGATTGATTTTTAATTAATAAATGATGACTAGGATGGAAGACATCCTCTATGTGAACCTCTAGATCGGATGTCTTCCCAAAATTAGGCCACATCATATAGACATTGATTTTAGAGGTTGGGGTTGGAGAAAGATTTTTGTAAAAATGAAGGTGGATCCTACGTGGATTTAAATTTTTTACCCCACACACATTCCATTGGAGAAGCTCTTAAATAAGAGCTAAGAACTGACCGTGGACGCGAGTATCTATCTGACCTATTCAAAGGGTATTGTGAGGAAAAGGGGATCCTAAGACAATTGACTATTCCTGGTACTCCGCAACAAAATGGTGTAGCAGAGAGAAGGAATCGTACATTGTTAGACATCGTTAGGTCAATGATGGCGCAAGCTCATCTTCCTATTTCCTTTTGGGGAGATGCGTTACTGACTGCTGCCTATGTCCTTAATTGTGTACCTTCGAAGTCAGTACCTTCCACCCCATATGAATTGTGGACCGGCAGAAAACCTGAATTGGGTAATTTGCGACCACGGGGTTCAGCTGCTTATGTACACAACAGTTCTCATCGGTATGGGAAGTTGGGCCCTCAAGCGAAAAAGTGTATCTTTGTACGATATTCTGATCACTCAAAAGGCCATGTGTTCGTTGGTGAGCATCTTGATGGAAGTGTAACTAAGATTGAGTCACGTGATGTAGATTTCCTAGAACAGGATTTTCCTAGAAGGAACGAGGTTGGGGGAGATCTTAGTCTCTTTGAGATGGAAGATTCAATGGAAGACACACCAATTCGTCTAGTTGAGAATATTGAAGAAATCCCTCGTTCTCCTAGGGAAATTGGGAGTGTTCCACCTGATAATGGATTGGCTCCATCAAATCAGGATCCTCAATCTTAGAGAAGTGAACGTGGAAGAGTCCCTCGTCGTCGTTTTCAGATTGAGGGGGGAGGTTTCATGGTTTGTTCACATGATGACGCAGAGCCTGAGAATTTTAAAGAGGTTATGTCATCTCCTAATAGGGAAAAATGGAACAGAAATAAGAGATAGAATCAATGAGGATTAATGGTGTGTGGCAATACGTTGACCTCCCAGAAGGGCGCAAGGCTATTAGAAGCAAATGGGTTTTCAAAGTCAAGCGCAATGCAGATGGTTTTGAGGAAACACATAGGGCTCGCCTTGTGGCGAAAGGCTATACCCAACAGGAGGGTGTTGACTACGAGGAAACTTTCTCCCCAGTGGTGAGAATCGCCTCGATACGCCTTATGCTAGCTATTGTTGCACATATGGATTTGGAACTCCATCAAATGGATGTTAAGACTGCATTTCTCAATGGAGAACTAGATGAGGAAATTTACATGGAGCAACCAGAGGGCTTCGTGATTAAAGGTCAAGAGCGCAAAGTTTGCAAGCTCCAAAAATCTATTTATGGCCTAAAACAATCATCTAGACAATGGTATTTAAAATTTGATCGAGCCATTGTTTCCAATGGGTTTATGATGATTGAGGAAGACCATTGTGTGTACGTTAAACTGTCCGATAAAGGTTTCATTATCCTATCCTTTTATGTTGATGATATCCTTATAGCTGGAAGTAACATGGAAATTATTGTCGCCACAAAAGAGTGGTTGTCCTCAACTTTTGAGATGAAGGACATGGGAGAAGCAAGTTATGTGCTCGGGATTAAGATCCTTAGAGATCGTTCAAAGAGACTTTTAGGTATGTCACAAGAGACTTACATTAAAAGGGTTCTTGAGCGATTTCAGATGCAAAATTGCAAGCCCATAGACACTCCAGTTGCTAAAGGTCAGAACTTAAGCCTTGAGATGTGCCCTACTACGCCTGAAGAAAAAAACAGGATGTCGCGGGTACCCTATTCCAACGCAATTGGGAGCCTAATGTATTCTATGATGTGTACTCGGCATGATATATGCTACGTTGTTGGATTAGTTAGTCGGTACCAGTCGAATCCTGGTTTTGAACACTGGCAAGCAGTCAAGAGGATACTAAGGTATCTCAAAGGGACGAGTGATCTCATGCTATGCTACAAGGGTTCAGATCTACGTCTCAGTGGTTATTGTGATGCTAACTGGAATGGCGAAATAGGAGAGTAAAAATGCACATCTGGGTATGCTTTCTTGCTAAATGGCGGGACCGTCACATGGAGTAGTAAGAAGCAGTCAATTGTCGCTATGTCTACAATGGAATCTGAGTTTGTAGCTTGTCAAACTGCAGTACAAGAATCTATTTGGTTAAGGAGGTTCTTTGAGAGCTATGGATTTTTCACTCACGCTACTGATGCGGTGAAAATTCACACTGATAGCACATCAATGATTGCTTATGCAAAAGACCCAAAGTACCATGGAAAGACTAGGCACATTGATAGGAGGTGTTGCTTTATCAGAGCTTCTCTTGCGAAGAAAGAAATAGTTTTGGAGTACATCCCTACAGAGTTGATGGTAGTTGATCCCCTTACTAAACCTATACCAATAGATGCCTCTCTAACTCATGTTAGGGCATTAGGTTTACGTAGGTGGTGATGGATGTTTCTTGTTTTTTGTTTTTTCTAAGACATGATGATCGGGAATGAATATGTTTTATGGATATTTGTTAATAATCAATACATTTTGACGATGCAATATTTTTATGATTAATTATTACTTATGGGCGTGGATATACATGCTGACATTGGTGCATAGGGTATGCATGATGTCAAAATACAATTGATATGTCACCAGGTATGGACTGGCTTACTGACATAACCAGTCACCTTTGGCGCTAAAGAGAGCGAGAAAAGATGAGATAATGCATCGCCTTGGCAATACCAAGATGAGATCTGTACTGTGAAGATCGATGATGAATGCACCTACCGTTCATCATACCTTAAAGGATAGCCAAATGTGAAATTTCTTTCACGGCGCTTGTTGAAAGCGAACAGTTAGAAATTCCGGATTAGGCGCAGGAGTTGCGACTAAGTCAAGATTTGTAGAGTGTAAGAGTTTGTGACATATACTTGTACAGACAAGTAAAACTCCACTCTAGCGCATTTTCGTATTATGCGTGCTTGCGACCACTACGGAGGTGAGAAAATGGTTCCATGTTTTTCTCATCATGTGAGTCCGTGTGATAATTAGATTATACAAAGGTAACCTTATGACTTTCGACTTTGTTATTAAGTAAAGAATCAACAATTGCTACTTTAATATGTATCTTATGGTCATGAGTGATGCGGTTTAAAAGGTACATATCTGGGAAAACAGTTGACTCTGAAACTTCATGGCAATAGGGCGAGAGGAAGGTCGTCAAACTCATGAATGTTTTATATTCACAGTCGACAACTTGAGTTGCCTTGCTGGAGTTGCAACACAAGTGTGAATATATTTACAAAAAGCTAGCATGAGGGTTAGACTAGCTCTTCGAGGGATCAGAGTAGTCTAGACCAATGAGATTTTGACGGACCTAGGATACTACGAGATACAAACCTTTTTTTATTAAAGGGTTGATGTCTCCATGCTGACTCATAATGAGCTGCTAGTGTGGAGCTCCCAAAATGCAGGTACCTCGATGGTCGCACGGGCTATTAACTAATATGAACTTTATGTCTTTTGGAACTATTTTTGAGAAGCATTCTTAGAGCCACACACTATGTGCGAGTGGGAGATGTTAGAAATTCGGGTAGGACCCGAATGAGGCGCCTATATGTGTGGCTAGCTGTTGATGGTGGTTTTTGGCGACGAGGTCGCAAGAATAATTTTGCACTAATTTCTGGCATCTTGGCGTCGTCAGGTGAATGGCTCAAGGCAAGGTATAAATTTATTTGCAGTAGGGATGAGAGGATTGGCCACCATGTCCCTAGCCTACACGTCCACTTGCCTACATGGCCAACCCTAGCTCACGCATCCCATCCTTGCTCACACATCCTAGCTAGCCTATCCTTACTCACGTCCCATCTAGCTCACGACCATCCCATCTTGCTCACTCATCTCATCTTCTCACGCATCCCATATCACGTCCCTTGTTTCTTGTCTCCTGCTTTGGCCGTGGCTCATGCCACGGCCCCACATTTTGGGCTTGGCATTAGCTTAGGCTACGACCCAACTTTTATTGCTTGGCCGTGATTTAGGTCGCGATCCCACTTTCTTTGGTTGGCCATAACCTAATGTCATGGTCCCACTTTATTGGTTTGGCCATAGCTTAGGTTGCGGCCCCACTTTTATAGCTTGGTCATGGTTAGCACCATGTCCCACACTTTTGGCTTGGCCTGCGGCCTCACTTTTATAGCTTGGTCATGGTTAGCACCATGTCCCACACTTTTGGCCTGGCCACGGCCCCACAGTCTTACCCTGGCCGTGGCTCACGCCACGGCCCCACTTTTATGGCTAGGTCACAGCGCATGCTATGGCCCACTTTTATTACTCGGCCACAGCTCATGCTATGACCCCACTTTTGTGGCTTGGCCGTGGCTGTTGCCACGGCCCCACTTTTCCCTCTTGGTCGTGACTCTTTCACGGCCCCACTTTCATCTCTTGGTCGTGGCTCATGCCACGACCCCACTTTTATAGGTCGGCCATAAAACAATACTATGGCCCACTTTTATCACACGACCATAGATTAAGGGTCCCACTTCTTAATCTTTGAGCTACCTCTACTTATGGGTCCCACTCACTACAAGAAAATTGGTTTATTACTACATCTATTTTTGGCGACGTGTGGCAATATCTACTTTATTGCCACATGTAGGCATAAGTGTAGCAACAAATAGCTCTACAGCCACAGTATGAGTATGATGTCGCAATAGATCAGTTTCTTGCTACACATGCTTTACTATGGTGTTGCAAGAAGGTTTTTTTACAATGGTTTATTTTTAGCAAAAGAGTAAACACGAAAAATATCGTGTAAGCTACCCAAAATTAAACTTTTGACCAAACTTAGATTTCCTAATATAACAACCGTACTTTACTCATTCAAAAAGAAAAAACCGTATTTACTCCCTTCCTTGCTTTCTCTCTCTAATCTATAATATTCCCTCTCCCAATTTTTCTTTGTCTAATAACTCTTTCAGATCTAAAGTAAGTGAAAAGTTTTCATGTTTCGTTTATTCGATTAATCATGTGTGAGTTTTTTTTATTCATTTACCATATAGGTTTTGATGTCATGATTCTTTTTGGGGTTGCAATCAGATCCGGTCGTAGAGCTTGGTACGATTTGATCACTGCTAGTGAAGAAAAATCAGTTTCTACGGCGATTTGAAATTTTGAAGGAGTTATTCGAATTGAGATCTAATATGGTTAGGGGTTTGTTATTTGAAAAACTCCCTGTTCCGTAGATTATCATATGCTTAGTTTTGGTGTTTTTTGTTTCTTCATTATCGTTCCTAAAAGTAGATGCAATTTAATAAATTTTTCGTTTTTACAGGACCCCAGTTGATGCAAGGTGATTTAAACATGCTCCATAACTAAAATTATTATGTATAGATAGGTTTCTTGTACATTGATTTTGCAGTAGTATAAAAGAGGAAGAAGAAGACCGGGTTGAAGATTTATTATGTACATTGATGATTTTGCAGTAGTATAAAAGAGGAAGAAGAAGACCGGGTTGAAGATTTATATTGTACATTGATTTTTCTTTTCTATTTCCCAAATAGTATGATGTAGTTTATCAGCTATGAATGTATTGAATGTAGATTTATACTGTAAATTTGTATCAGAAATTAATCAAATAGAATTGAATTTTGTTCTCAAAATTCTACTCTCTTAATTGAATGATTTAGAATTCAATAAAAATTAAAAAAAACAATCCGAAAAAATGAGAAAATGGAAATAAATATCCCATTAAATAAAAAATAAAAAAACATTCCTAAATGGAATAACACAGGAAACAAAAATTAGAAAAAAAAAATATTCTTGCCACATATTATTGCCTCACCGTTCGGTGTGGCAAAAACCTTGGCTATTGCCTCAGTGTATTAAAGGTGTGGCAATAACTTCTTGCCACATGGATTGTTGCTACAGCTGTGGCAAAAGATTATTGTGTAGCTAAAGCCTTTTAGCCACATGAAACATGGGTTGTTGCTACAGAAGTGACGTGTAGCAATACACCAATTTTCTTGTAGTGACTGATCCAAGTCCTTGTTGGATATGGTCTTTATTGAATCCATGATATTCCAGTTTCCAAATCAAATTCGGAAATCTGACAGATTACGAATTACTTTAAAGAACGATTGACACGGTCTGCGAGTTGTTCATATGCGAGTTTCCCATTTGTTGATGGTGGTTTTTGGCGAGGAGGTTGCAAGAGTAATTTTTGCATCAATTTTGGCATCTTGGAATGGCTCTAGGCAAGGTATGAATTTATTTACAGTAGGGATAAGAGAGTTGGCCACCATGGCCATATTTTGATCTTTTACGACCATAGCCTAGTACCATGGTCCATATCCCTAGCCTACGCGTATCCACCTTAGCCTATGCGCCTAACCCTAGCCTACGCATGCATCCTTGCTTGTACACGCACCCCTTGCCTATGCATGCATCCTTGCTTATGCACGCATCCTAGCCTATGCACGCATCCTAGCCCATGCATCTTAGCCCGCACGTCCTAGCCCATACATCCTTGTGCACGCATCCAGCTTATGCACGTATCCTGCTTATGTTCACGCATCCTTCTTATGCTCACGCATCCATCCTAGCTCACGTCCTAGCCTATGTGGATGGCCCACACGGCCATCCCATCCCATCTCCTCACGTGTCTAACTTTGCCTTGGTTGTGGCTTATGCCACGACCCCACATTTTGCGCTTGGCCGTAGCTTAGGATACAACCCCACTTTTATTGCTTGGCTGTGATTTAGGTCTGGTCCCACTTTCTTTGATTGGCCATAACCTGATATCATGGTCCCACTTTATTGGCTTGGTCGTAGTTTAGGTTGTGGCCCCACTTTTAGAGCTTGGTCATGGTTAACACCATGTCCCACATTCTTACCCTGGCCGTGGCTCATGTCACGGCCCCACTTTTATGGCTAGGTCATAGCGCATGCTATGACCCACTTGTGTTGCTCGGCCATAGCTCATTCTATGGCCCACTTTTGTGGCTTGGTCGTGATTGTTACCACGACCCCACTCTTTCCTTAAGAGTCACGGCCCCACTTTCATCTCTTGGCCGTGGCTCTTGCCACGACCCCACTTTTATTGCTGACGCAACTCTTGTAGACCCCATTTTTAGAGGTTGCCTATAAAACAATATTATGGCCCACTTTTATCACACGCCATAGATTGAGGGTCCCACTTCTTAATCTTTGAGCTACCTCTACTTATGGGTCCCACTGATCCAAGTCCTAGATGATTGTGGTCTTTATTGAATCCATGATATTCTAGTTTCCTAATCAAATTCGGAAATCTGACAGATTACGAATTGCCCCAAAGAACGACTTATACGGTCTAATCCGTGAGGATTCATGAGAAACT
>JAJJMA010282397.1:0-15462 GCA_023529015.1 Papaver nudicaule | reverse complement strand
AATTATTGTTGTGTGTACTGCTTAATGTGTTGAATTCTTCTTGTTTTGGTGTTTTAATTTTTGTGGTTGTTGTATGAGTTGAAATTGGTTGTTTTAAGTTGAATTTATGACACATATTAGGAGTAAGAAGGGGAAAATGGAAGTTTCTCCGCACAAAAAAGGAGACACACCGGTAGGTCGCAATCCTGGTAAACCCTTGGGTGCTGAAAATAGGCAAAAAAAGACGGGGGCCGTGCTTATCCGTGAACCATCATCTACGGAGATGGGGAGAGAACAAGAAGACATTGAAGAAGATGTTGAAAAAGATGTTGAAGGAGATGTTGAAGAAGCCCCCCAACCATCAAGGAAAGGCAAAGAGAAGGTGGTTTCGACTCCTCGTAACATCCATAGCAATGTTCCTGCACGTGACTTGTTGTTAGACCCTAGAAGCGACGGAAAACCCCATGGTCTTCCACGCGATGGTGGTGAAGTGTTGATTGGTTACGCGGAGTCGTATGCTTCCGTAGTCTATAAGACCAAGGTATGTGTATCGACTGAGAAACAATGGTCAATTCGTTTATTTATGTTATTGATTTCTTATTTATTTATGTTGGGTTGTAGGATACCGCTAATGCAACCCGCTTACTTAGAGCTCAGAAAGCTGCCAAATGGAGTCTTGACAATGAGGTGCAAGGGGTAAGGGCTCTAGTGGAGGCATCTGGTCTATTGGAGGCAATAGAAAATCGTATGCCCGAGAATGATATGATAACATGTTCGGCTCTCGTCGAAAGGTTTCATCCGGAGACAGGAACAATGCACATGCCTTTCGGTGAGGTTGGTATAGAAGCCGACGCCCCGAAACACATCCAAGGCCTCAAGGTTAGAGGTAAAGCAGTGGGAGTGGGTTTTACAGATATGAATTGGGATGAAATGTATCCTTGGGCAAAGAAGGTCCTCGGTTGGGAGAAACCTAAAGCTGAGCTCGAATGCTGTAGAGCCAAGAAAGATGTGGATGAAAAAGACTTCGGGGGTATGAATAAAAAAAACAAGATTAGATTTTTTAAGTTGGCGAACTTGAAGAAAGAGTTTGAAGGAACCTTGGGCAAATCAAAGGATAGAGTTGTAGACGAGGAAGAAGTGAGGCATACCGCTGGGGCTTATATCTTGTACCATTTTGGTGCCCTCATCTTTCCGGACAGCACGGGGAACTTGGTGAGTACAAACTATCTGCAGTTGTTGGGGGATCTCACCACTCTTGATGAGTACGCGTGGGGAACCGCCTCGCTTGGTCACCTAATCAACGAGCTTGGAAAGGCCTCTAGGTATGAAACTAAGAACCTTGGAGGAAATTGGAACTTATTCCAGGTAAATCTCTACCCATGTAACTGTGCTATCCTCATATGCTCTTGTTTATATATTTTGTGTTGATTGTTTGTTTTAAAATTGTATGAAGGGGTGGATTTATGATCATTTTGATAAATTGGAGTTGGTGAAGAAAGTCGATGTGAGCGTCCACTCTACCATGCCTACCACGGCGAAATACAAATTCATAGAGAACGTCAACAAGTTGAAGAACAAAGGCACAAGATTGGTTGAGTTGAGGAAGTGGTTAGATCAGATGAAGGCCGAAGATTTCACCTATAGGCCCTACGAGAACCGTGAACCTGAACTCGGTGCGATCGTTTCACAACGAGACTTGCCGATTTCTACGTACTATGGTCCTCTACCCTTTCCCTTTGGTTATGGCCTGTATGATCCCCGCCGTATTCTAAGGCAATTGGGATACGTTCAAACTATCCCGGTTGCGGAGACAAGTAAGTTCAAGTTGAATGCAAAGGGTGGCGGGAGCGATGATACCAAGAGCACCGACCATTCATGGTGTGGCAACTATGATCCCGAACCAAAGGTTGCACTGTGGAACTCACTTGACTCCAACAATATTCGTGTGGAGGGACTTCAACTCATCTCGGACGATCCAGCTGAAACGGCTGATGGCTACATGGAGTGGTACAATAAGATTTCTCACCCTCTTATTGTTAATCGGGAATCCCAAGCCAAAGTATCTGAGCAAAGAAGGGCGGAAGAGGCCACGGAAGGATCTAGCAAGGCCAAATCTGAAAAGAAAGCTTCCTCAGTTTTCGAGAAGGCGAAACAGTTATTTGTAAGTATTTTGAAGTTGTCAAGTTTTGATATCATAAGGTTGTGCAAGTAATACTGATAGCATTTTGTTTTGATTTGAATTGTCTACAGCTTTCAAAGTCTAGGGGGCTTTTGAAGAAAATGAGGGTTAGGATGGGGAACAAAAAAGTTATAAATGTGGACGAATGGAGTGGCTGCCATGATGAATGAGAACAATTGATTAACAGCTATGCTAGTGACACAATGGCAAGCAAGAGGCCGCGCAAGGAGGGTGAAGGTTCGAGTGGAGCCGGTGGTGCTGATGATCAAGGTGGTCGCCCGAAAAGAGGGCGTGGACAATGAAACTCTTAATGCTTGAATTCTTTCAACTCTTATCTTTAATACTCTTAAACTTGAAAAACTTTGTTATCCATGTTTGTTTTAGAATCCTTTGTTTTGTTTTCAAACTTTTAACTCTTAATCTATGTATGCAATGCTTTGTTATTTGGTTATGTTATTTGTTATGTTTGGGAATCAATATGCAGGTCACATTCGGCCTCTAAAAGGGAACTATCGTGGAGGCCGAATATATATTCGGCCCCTATTATGAAACTATCGTGAGGGCCGAATGTACATTCGGCCCCTAAAATACCTATCTTTTAGAGGCCGAATGTTACACTGAGTTTCAATAATTTTTTACACCCCAACATTCGGCCTCTATAAAAATTTATCGTGAGGGCCGAATGTGTATTCGGCCCCTAAAATACCTAGATTTTAGAGGCCGAATGTTACACAGAATTTCAATAATTTTTACACCCCAACATTCGGCCTCTATAAAAATTTATCGTGAGGGCCGAATGTACATTCGGCCCCTAAATACCTAGATTTTAGAAGCCGAATGTTACACAGATTTTCAATAGTTTTTACACCCAAACATTCGGCCTCTAAAAAAATTTATCGTGAGGGCCGAATGTTTATTCGGCCCCTATTTATGTAGAATTAGAAGCCGAATGTTTAATACTATCAAAAAAGAGTTATTGTGTTCAAAAATAGATCCGTTGGAGTTCGAAAATAGATCCGTTGGAGTTCAAGAATAGATCCGTTGGGGCTCCTCTATATAAGGTTTCGACACAACTTCTAAAGGTTGTTATACCATTTTATTTTTCAAGTTTTTTGCTATTCCAAAATGGCGAGGAATTATACCCACATAGAAGATCTTGGGATTACTTATTCTTTCATGCGTGAATCATTGAATGGCTTGATCGGTGTTGTGGTACCCGGACAAGCGTCGTTTTGGTGTTTTTGATGTGTTCGTGAGTGCTACGAATAATCCGAATGATAGAGATGAAAATGAAATTAGAACTCGGTGGAACCACATTAGCGGAGAAATAGCTGAGTTCGTCCGAATTAGAAGAGCAATGGCCCAAAGCAATAGAGGTGTATCACGCGAAGAAGTTTTCAATCTAGCTTGGCAGCGATATTACCTTATCCATCACCGAGAATTCAAGTTTGTTGAATGTTATGAAAGATTGAGAGCGGTCAATGAATTAGTTTGGTGAAATGTTTGGAAGCGGTCAATAATAGTTTGGTTTACTTATTATTATTGTTGTATTTTCATCTTTGCATTGTGGTTGGCTAAGTTCTTTACCGTTTAATATATTCGGCTTCTATTGTTAAACTATCGTGAGGGCCGAATGTACATTCGGCCTCTATATCTGTTTCTTTTGAAAGCCGAATACAGATTCGGCCCCTAAAAGGAACCTATCGTGGGGGCCGAATATTAATTCGGCCCCTAAAATACCTAGCTTTTAGAGGTCGAATGTTACACTGAGTTTCAATAATTTTTACTCCCAACATTCGGCCTCTATAAAAATTTATCGTGAGGGCCGAATGTATATTCGGCCCCTAAAATACCTAGCTTTTAGAGGCCGAATGTTACACAGAGTTTCAATAATTTTTACACCCCAACATTCGGCCTCTATAAAAATTTATCGTGAGAGCCGAATATTGATTCGGCCCCTAATGATGTAGAAATAGAAGCCGAATGAGGATTCGGCCTCTATTTAGTGTGAGATGTTGCAGGCCGAATGTGGATTCGGCCTCTATTAAGTGTGAGATGTTGCAAGCCGAATGTGGATTCGGCCTCTATTTAGAAGCCGAATAATTAATAATATCAAAAAAAAGTGGAAACTATGGAAAGCCCCAACGTTTAAATACGAACAACACTAACATCCAAACATGGAAATGCATGTTTCTAATTAATAATATCAAAAAAAGTGCATTTCGTGTGAGCCGAATGTACCAAAAAAGGAATTGCATCCAAACCAAACAAAAAACAACAAGAACATTCGGGAAAACGTAGTAGGTTAACCCAAGTCGGTGACCATCTCCTCGATTCCTTGAACTTCTTCAAATCCGACCGTCGTTTCTACTTCTTCAATGTAAGAGTGCATTTCAATCAAATCATCATCATCCAAGTCTTCACTATCACCATCCGATACGTTACATTGAGGGATGCCTTGCTCCATGTAGTAAGCGGTCCATGCATCAATTCCCGTCTTGTATTTGTTATCCCAATCACATGAGTAGTTTCTCTCTACGTTTTCCCAAAAGCTATGGGGATGAAATGGAGGTAGTGGGCAACTAGGTTGTAGCTTCAGACCAATAAAATGACATCTTCCAACATGCCCGATGAAAAGTCTCCTATCATTCACATTGGCATCGCAAGGAGTCTTAAGCGGTACATAAGTTTGACTCAAAGCAAAGGAGTAGAAATGTACCACGCAATTGAATGCCTCCGCTATAAGGAACCCGCATATTGGAAAATCCATCCAATGGTCATCTTCGATTCTAGGGCCTCCACGTAATTTCCTTCGAAATTGTATAAATCCTCATTTGTACCCGCTACTCCCCTAATGCCATCCTTCATCATTTCTTTGTAGAAATCCCGGTTGTTGCATAGTGTGAGGTCTAACCTCTCTCGAATGTAGTTGCATTGATGCCAACCGGGCGTCGGAGAAGCCGCGAAGGGACCTAGTTGCTCGCCCGTCACATGATACCCACAATTGCCATCTCCTTCAACATCTTCCATGCTTATAATATAAGGTCAGATGATCTCGGGAAGGTCCTCCATGTAGTTGCCATATATCATGTTGAATTTCCTACAAAGATTACCCGACTTATCCTTTGGTGCCGAAAATTTTCCAAATGCATGTTTTGTCTTGCGAGTTATTTCCTTCTCTTGTGGTGTCGCCATCTTCTTACCCTTGCCTTTCTCTATTTCCAAGGTAGGTTGCTTGGAAGACGGTGGAGTGGGAACAAATACATTCTTGGGGATGATGTCTTTTAGAGTCCACTTCTTGTTGTAGCTAGGTTGTGTGCTAGGTGTCTTACTCCCCTTATTGTGGCCATTTCCCACGCTTGATGGAGCTTTGTTTGCCCGGCTCCTCTTCCTTGAGCTCAACACACTATCTCTATCTTGTACCGGCATCCCCAACTTCTCCATTTCCTTCCTCTCCTCCTCATACTTTGCATTGTGGTACTCAATACCGGAAGGATTTCTTTTTGTGTAATCTTTATACGCTTGCAAATTGTGAGCTCTAGTTGCCTTCCTCGTCATAATTTGCTTCGACCTACCCTTTCCCGGCCTAACCTCCGGTTCTTCCAATCCCTCCTCGGTGTATGGCTCCACGATCGGTATCAACTCGTGCAATAGAATTTGCCTTTGCGCCCGGTTACTTCGCTTGTACTTCTCAAGGAGCCTTTTTCCAACATCCGTCTCCTCCAAGGGTTCGTCGGGATCATCGGTTGGACGAGGAACAAAGCTTAATTGCTTCCAATGTGGATCAATATCCTCAAAAGGTATGAGATCGGGGTCTTCGTAGTTGGCCATGATATGTCGGCATGGAAGTCCCATCGATTCCATCAACATGAAATTACATTCATCGCCCGGTTGGATGTTGTGTTTATCCTTTTTCTTTCTCTCTTTCATCAATATCTCGATGCATAGATGTGAGACGTTATGAGTAAGGCCGCGGAGCATCTTGTGGTCCCCATAAGTTTGGTGTTGCATCATCCTATTCCATTCAAATTCTTCAAGGATCCTCCTAACATCACATGTGAAATACTCATTCCATGAATCGAAGAGGGAGACGAACGAGTCGATACACCCAAATAAGTTCTTCTTCAATCGGTAATGAGACGCCTCCACCATGCTTGTGGCTCGGTTCCCGAAGTGTTTGTGTTCATTCGTGAAAGCGTAAACAAACCGTATTGCATGATGATCCAACAATTCTTTCTTCAAATACTTAATGACTTCGTCGAACTGTACGCTCCAACGATCAACAAACAATTCATACCTTGAGTTATAAATTCCACGGGTCGGTGAAAAAACCAAATTATCCCACTCTTCCGAGAATAATCTAAACATTTCTTCATTCGCTTCAAACTTAGCAAGGAACTCCTTTTCCAAAGGCTCTCGTTGATCTTCCGGTGTCTTTTTAATCTTCTGAATTTCACCCATCTTGATAGGTTGTATTATCGGTTGGCACTTTTTCTTGACACAATTCCAAATGTGATAGGTGCAAAGGAAGTTCACGGCGTCGGGAAAGACATTTCTTATAGCCGCCATCAATGCATCTTCATGGTCGGTCACAAATACCTTGGGAAGCACTTCCGGATCGTAGAGCATCTTACATGCGTCCAATGCCCATTCATAACTCTTGGTCGTCTCGTCATTCATAAAAACAAATGCCACAGTGAATGGTGCCTTTGTCGACGTATGACCAACTATGTTCAACAAGGGCATTTGATACCTATTGGTTTTGTAAGTGCAGTCCAACAAAAGAACTTCTGGAAAGCATAAGGCCAATTGGACCATTGCCGGGTGGGCAATGAATAAGTTCCTCACTCTTCCTTTGCCATCCAAATCCTTCTTGACAATGTAGTTGTGTTGCTCAAATAACCACATCAATTGTTTAATCACACTCCTACCTTGGCAACCCCTCCTTTTAATTGTAGCTCTTGCATTGTATACTTGTTTCAAGCTACTCTTGTTCTGCGGGTTATCCTTTTTCAACTTCCCTAGTATTTTTATGGGAGGGACACGTAATTCCGACAACGTCTCGATTTCCTTGTACTCATTTGGTTTGAATGCTCCGACTTTGTAGTGTCCGTGAAGGTCATGTGGACGTTCATGATTATGACGGCAATCCATGTTTGGATTCATATGCCACAATTCTTCGGTACGGTTGCAGTTAAAAACTACCTTGAAAGGGCAATTCGCTTTCCTTGTCATTGTCTTGTACCTTTTATCCGTCTTCCCGGGCTTTCGAACTTGTTTCTTCGTGTGTCTTCTCACCAAGGTGCTTACCCCACTCCTCTCACAAACCATCACTAACCGCCATTCATAGCTTTCCCTACCTTTTATGAGCACGCCCATTATTCTCTTTGCATGTTCTACGATCCAATCTCGGCATTCGTCTCTACTTTTCCAAGTCTACATAATCAAATCGAAACAACTAAGAATTTGAAATACAATGGGGTTGACTAAAAGAGAAGAGCGAGGTAAAAAAAACCTACCAAGCCGAGAAAAGGTAGATAATGATCTCTAGTATCTTCGTGAATGGTTTGTAAGGGATCCACATCTTCGGCGGTTTTTTCAATACCACCCGGAACAACCTACAAGAGAGAAACACATGTAAGCATGCAACATTCGGCCTTCATTTGTTAGTAGCCGAATCCACATTCGGCCTTTATTTTGGCTCATAGTGCCAGCCGAATTAACATTCGGCTGGCACGATAACTCATGTTAGAAGCCGAATGTACATTCGGCTGTTAAAATTTACAAGCCGAATTAGCATTCGGCCCCTATTATGAGAGCTTTTACCAGCCGAATGTGACGCTGTAAAATAAGAATCCAAGTTCTTATTCAGCAGCCTACATTCGGCCTCTATTGGTACTTAGGTTAGTAGCCGAATCCTGATTCGGCTGCTAAAGTTTAGAGGCCGAATGTGTCAATATATTTAGAAAAAAACAACATTCGGCCCCTATTATGGCAGCCGAACTGTTCTTCGTCTTGAACATTCGGCTGCCATAATAGGGGCCGAATATGGCGCTGGTGAGACATAAAAGTCTCACCTTTAGCTCGATTTCGGCCATAAAACATGATTTTGAAGTATACCTGTGTATTTGAAGCAATGGGTTCATCATATAAGTGCTCATCTTCAGGATTTGGGACAAAAAAATCATCGAAATCGTTGTTTTCTTGAGTTTCCGGTAAAACGTTTCGTGACGATGAAGATTCTCCAATAACCGGATTTCTCGCAACGATCATTGTATGTTTGTTACGATGAGGTTCATCAATGTTATCCCCCCCAAACATTTCAGAAAACACACAAACAAAACAAGAATCACACCAAAAACCCAAATTTTTTTCTTTTTTTTCCCTCTTTTTCTTCCCCTCTCCACACAAAAATCTCCCCAAAATTCTGATTTTCTCTCACCTAAATTATCTAAAACCTTAAGTATATACTTAACTCTAATCTTATTATTAAGTCTAATCATGTGAGGGGTAGTTTAGTATTTAAAAAAGTTGGAAAACTAAAGGGGTCTCAAAAATTACTAGGGGGAGTGACGGCGAAAGGGCTTGCATACTTTGGCAAGGGCTCAAAGCATGTTTCTCTAAAATCGAAACTAGCGGTAGCTAAGCCCAGTTAGCTAGGAGCCCAATTCCCATACCTAATATCTCAGTTCAGTTTGGAGATTTTATAGAAACTCTTTAACGTACCAAAAAACTTGGGATAATGGTTATCTTTTCTAGTTCAATTATGTCATATCTACTGAAATGGGCGATTGAGAGTGCGAGCTCAGAATATTTCCGTTCTCGTACGCACCCATACATTTATGCTCACTGTCTTACGCCATCCCCCGACTCCTCTTGGCCGCCCATACCTCAAGTAAACAACCTGTTATGAAAAAAGTTGCCAATCTGGTTGTTATAACACTATCGACTTACTTATTTGATGAATGAATTGAAACTAGCGGGCCCAATTGGTTATGAGCCCAAAACTCATACATAATGTCTCCGTTTAGTTTGGAAATTTCATGAGAACTCTTTAATGTATCAAAAAACTTGGGATCATCTAATAATGGTTATCTTTTCTAGGTCAATTATGTCGGCGATTAAGAGTGCAAGCTCAAAATACTTTCCGTTCTCGTGCGCACCCATTTGTCTATGCTCATTGTCTTGCGCCGTCATCCAATACTCCTCTGGGCAAGTAAGCAACCTATCATGAAAAAAGTTGCCAATCATACAGATGGTGCTTCTAATCGTCTTGGTTTTGCAGGAATAGGAGGCGTACTCAGAGATGACGCAGGTAACTTTGTTGGAGCCTTTGCCAAGTACATCTACAAGAACGGCAATAACATGGCAGAACTTAGAGCCATTAAGGAAGGACTTCACCTTGCTGTCAGGTTGAATGCGAAGAAACTTATGGTGGAAAGTGATTCCACATATATCATCACTCTGTGCACAGGTCTTACTACTGCTTGTCCTTGGTATTTTGCTAACATTTTGAAAGACATCTGGTTCTTGGTTTCTTGTATGGACAATGTATCTTTTGTTCACAAGTATAGAGAAAGTAACTCAGCTGCTGATGTGCTAGCCAAGAAAGCAGCTAATGAATGTTGTACTGATGAATGGTTACATCTACCTCCTCCTTTTTTAGTTCATGTTTTGTGGGAGGATGCTAGGGGAAGGGCTTTTCCCCGTCTTGTAAAGCCCAGTTAGGTTTTGTTTAATGTATGCTTCTTACCAAAAAAAAAAAAAAAAAAAAAAAGTTGCCAATCTTGTTATTATAACACCACCACCACGTCCTCCACGACACCTTACTGCCGGGACATACCTATGAGAGAGCTAAGCCTGGCTAGCCCTCAAGGTCTACAAGTCTATTTTTTCCATTTTATCTTAGTTTTGGGCTTTGCCAAAGGTATTAGCCCGATCGCAAAAAAGAAAAAAATTATAGCCTCCTAGGTCCGTCCCCGGTTGTTGCGATGCAATGGTGATAGACTCACAAAGGATATCACAAATGATTGATCCAATGGCTAGGAATCCTAATGATTGCTACATTGGGATTAGCAGTAGGTTTGATGAAAACATTATAGTCATCGGATCTATGAGAGTGAAAATGTCTGTGAGATTCGTTTGTACATAAAAAAAGGGTGATTTTATAAAATGCCCTTGTTTGAAATATGCTAATATAAAGTGCCCTTACTTTTTAAGTATTCTATAAAGTGCCCCGTTTTTTTGAAAAAACGGTAAACCTTTGTTCACTCATTTTCACCCACATTATCCACCAGCTGGCATCAAATAAAAGACAAGGAAACCCCTGAGCGAGTCGGTGAGTCAACCAATCACCGAGTCAAACCGATTCAACCTGTTTTCACTCAAACACAAGATTTTCAACTGATTCAACAAAAGATTTTCAACTGATTCAACACAAGAATTTCAACTGATTCAACACTTCATTGATTAACAAGATGTTTGAAACATTAAGTTCAAGAACACTGAATCTGCACCACTAGGCAGTCTTCAGTAGCAGACATTCATAACAAAAAACATACAAGACATGAGAAGACATTTATAACCAAGCTTTCTTCTTCTCCTTTGCAGGTATTTTTTTTGCAGGTGCCTTCTTTGCAGGAATCTTCTTTGCTACCTTCTTTGCAGGTATCTTACTTGGACCTGCAAGAGTGACTGATTGCTGGATAGACCCAATGGAGAAACTCTGCATACCTCCAGAAGTATTTGAAGTAGATCCAAAGTTGACATTACCAAAGGTTGCCGCTGCTGCTTGTGATGGCTTTGACTGTTTCTTCTTAGTTGTTGCTGTTGGTAAATCATAAGAGCTAAAATCAGCACCATCCACTTGAGTTCTTGGTTGTTTTACCTTGGAATTCTGACCAACATCACCACCCATACAACCTCTATTATTGTGACCTGAATAACCACACCTTCCACACTTGTATCTTTTGGGATGTGGATCTCTTGGTTCATCATAAGACCTTACCCTCTTTACTCTTGGTCTTCCTTGTTTTCTGCTATTTAGAGGAGGTTTCATATCCATCTCCATCTTTACCTGCATCAGAAGAAGATATTGACAGTGTTATACAAAGAAGAGAGTAGGGTTCTCAAGAGAGTATAAAGAGAAGAGAAGAGACATATAAATATACAAACAAATGAAACCCTAAAGGAATCAAGTCAGACATTCACTTTCTTTAATATTAAATTGCACAACAACCAAGAAAGTGAAATAGAAACATTATCCAATGGGTATTCAATTGTACCTTGACCCATTTATCTTCAGGAGTTAATGGACTCAAATTTTCTGCATATGTGGCCCTGTATGCAGCAACCGAGTAGTAATGAGAGCAATACCTGCTCAACACCAAATATAAACAGTGAGTATAGTCATTACAAAGAACAAACTAATCCTATCAACTGAGCATAATCATTATAAAGGATAGAAAATATAAACAGTGAGCTTACTTATGCCATTTAGGTCTAGATCCCTTCAATGCAGCAACTGCATGAATACATACAAATCCTCTCAATTGCCACTGGAGACAGGTACACTTCTTTTCTTCCAAATTCACAATGAACACAGAACCCTTGACAGAGGTAACTTCATACAATTTCCCAAAAACACAAGGAATAACATTAAAAGGATTGACTAACTTCTCCATCTTCTTAATCAATTTCTGTGCCTTAGGAACCAATGCTTCATCAGGCCAACTTGCAGCAGCTCTGTTCCTTTCATAGAACTTATCCAAAACCAAATAATGATAAAGTGTTGCAATTTTACAAATTGGTTTGTCCCTAATATGTAGTATCTGATTGTTAAAGGACTCACTAAAGTTATTGTTCATATGTTCACATTTACTAGTAGTATCGAAAAAAGCTCTAGACCAAGATTTTCCTATTGCAACACCCGGTTCTTTTAGGTACTCAACAGCCTCGGGATTTTCCAACTGCATTGCCGCCATGTGTTGCTGATATGTCAAAAAATTTCATTTTAGTACCAAAAGTAAAATCACATACAAGACTAATTGATTTGCAACCTCAGTGAACACACATCCAATTCATTCACAGTACAAAAGCAAAAGTTGTTTTACCTCAAAGTGATGAACTTTGTATGCTTTAGCGGCATTCCATAATGAGCTACGCAAAGTTTGGGCCTTGAACTTTAGTTTGAAATTCTTGTACAAGTGTCTGCGACGAAACATGACAAAAGTTAACCACAAAACAAGAGCAACAAGAGCTCGTAGACATAACAAAAACAAAGAACATATTACCTCCAGCAATATCTGTGAGGTGCTCCAGGGAATACAGCAGCAACAGCTTCAAGAAGCCCTTTCTGCCTATCAGAAATGAAGGTCAAAGGCATTGGATGTTCAGATAGCTTAGGAGCCAAATCTTCAAGAAAGATTTTCCAGTTATCATCATTTTCAGCACTACAAACCATTATTCCTAGAGGAATCAACCTATTTTGACCATCCAACCCAGTTGCAGCCATCAATACACCCCCATGTCTACCATTGAGATGGCATGCATCACAACCAATCACAGACCTTGCACCTCTCTTCCATCCTCTGATTGCTGCCCCAAAACTGACAGTCATAGACTGAAATGCACCAGTAGTCTTGTCCCAAGTAAACTTAGCAACATTATCCTCATCATTTGCAGCCAACATGCCAACTAATGTTGGTACCTTCTTAAAACTATCAGCATAGTTCCCATACATAACCTCCATCACCATGTTCCTTGCCTTCCATGCAGTGTTGTAAGGAATGGCAGTTCGATGAGAAAGTTTGAAGTCATCAACAATTTGCCTAGGTTTTGGAATCGCCTTCCCTCCTTTTCCTGCACTCTTTGTCTTCAGACTCTCAAGTATAACAGTAGCCACAAAATTTGGGTCAGCAGCCCTATTTCTACCTTCAATATTTCCCTCACAAGTGTGAGTGAGATCAACTGACTTAATCTTAAATGTAGTCTGTTTTCCGACTGTTGAAGCGAACACCGACCAATTACAGTTCACAGACTCTCTATTAGGACACCGAACCCTAAGTCTAGTAGTATCACTTTTGAATACTTGAAATTCATGCTGTAATACTGAAACCAAAAACAATCAGTTAGGGTTTCGTATAGAAACTGAACAAAACTTGAAATACAGTGAAATCAACAATAGGGTTTCGTTTAAAATTGATTAGAGATGATTATCTCACTCTCTCTGGGGCAGTTTATAAATTATCTCTATAAAAACAACATAACCGTTACATAGACGTTTCGGATGGAAGACATAAAAACAATTCGGCATCCGTTTTATTTCCCGCTTCCGTATCTCACTCTCTCTGGGTTTTAAGACCAGAATCTAGGGTTTACTAAATTAGGGTTCTAAATTTCAATTTTTCTCCTCTATGTTTCCAAAATTGAGGTTCGATTAGTTCTCATTTACAAATGGTTAGAGGAAGAGCAATAGGAATCGATTTAGGAACAACGTATTCCTGTGTTGGTGTATGGGAAAATGATCGAGTTGAAATCATTCCAAATGATCAAGGGAATCGGACTACGCCTTCTTATGTTGCGTTTACTGATACTGAGCGAATGATTGGTGATGCTGCTAAGAATCAAGTTGCCGCTAATCCTATCAACACCGTTTTCGGTAAGAATTTCTAGGGTTTTATATGTCTTTTTTGATGTCTGAATTTCATAAAGATTTGATACATTTGAGTTTTGACATTGAAGGTTGTAATTGAGTAAAAAAGACATTAAAGGTTGTTAAAATTGGCTTAATCTCGTATTGTTGTTGGTTGAAAGACATGATCAAGTATGGAGGTGTCCTGGTATTTTTAAGAGATTTGGTCTTATTCTAGTAGATTAGGCATATGTCCCATGATTAACTCTTATACGGCGGACAATTCCGTATGGCTTCGTGGCAATTCACCATGTATGCTTTTATCATTTTCGTCAATCAGCATTATCTGTATTCACATATTCTGCAGTGAAATTTTATTAACTAGGATTTGTTCTCTTAATTGTTTGATAGTAATACGAAATGAGGTCGTCGCCTTTTTAAAATTAGTATATCTGGGCACCAATTTCTGAGTATGTTTTCTTTTTTATGCAGATGCGAAACGGTTAATTGGTAGGAAATTCAATGATCCCACTGTTCAGAGTGATATCAAGCTATGGCCATTCACAGTAATTGAGGGAGCATTCAGGAGACCAATGATTCAAGTTAATTACATGGGCAAGGTTAAAACGTTATCAGCTGAAGAAATCTCATCCATGGTACTCAGCAAGATGAAAGAAACAGCTGAAGCTTACCTTGGTTCAACTGTTGAGGATGCTGTTATCACAGTCCCTGCGTACTTCAATGATTCGCAGAGACAGGCTACTAAAGATGCAGGTCGAATTGCTGGCCTTAATGTAATGCGAATCTTGAATGAACCAACGGCGGCGGGAATTGCTTACGGTCTTGATAAGAAGGCGAACAATGTGACCTCTAAAAAGAAACTGAAGAAGACCAAAGCTGTTGCAAAGAATGTTCTCATCTTTGATCTCGGTGGTGGTACGTTTGACGTTTCGCTAATTAACATTGATGAGGGTATCTTTGAAGTCAAGGCTACGGCTGGAGATACCCATCTTGGAGGAGAGGATATCGATAACAGAATGCTAAATCACTTTGTTCAAGAATTCAAGAAGAAGCACTACAAGGATATTTGTGGAAACCCAAAGGCACTTAGGAGGCTCAGAACATCATGTGAGAGGGCCAAGAGAACTCTCTCATCTACTACTCGTACAACAATTGAGGTTGATGCTTTGTATGAGGGAGTTGATTTTCATGCATCTATTACTCGTGCTAAATTCGAGGAATTGAACATGAATTTGTTCAACAAATGTATGGAACATGTCGAGAAATGTTTAACGGATGCTAAGATGGACAAGAACAGCATTCACGAAATTGTTCTCGTAGGTGGGTCCACTAGGATTCCAAAGGTTCAGTCTCTGTTGCAGGATTTCTTTAATGGGAAGGAACTCTGTAAGTACATCAACCCTGATGAAGCTGTGGCATACGGTGCCGCAGTGCAAGCTGCTATTTTAAGTGGCGCGGGTAATGAGAAGGTGCAGGATTTGCTTTTGTTGGATGTCACCCCTCTTTCTCTGGGTATTGAGACGAAAGGAGGTGTTATGAGCGTGGTTGTCCCAAGAAATACAACCATTCCCACAAGGAAACAACAGACGTACATTACTAGCACGGACAATCAAACTAGTGTGAAGTTTTCGGTGTATGAAGGTGAGAGAGT
>JAJJMA010282391.1:0-10931 GCA_023529015.1 Papaver nudicaule | reverse complement strand
TCATACTTTACCCCTCAGATTCTCTTTATTGTTTTACACCTAAAACACCAACAGCCAAGGCCACTCCTATACTCGTGTCCCGGAGGCACTACACTCATGTTGGTCACGACAATTAGTCGTATAACTCTTTTCTACTCAACTCAACTACGCAATATCTGCGTACCACTCGCTCGAGACATCAAAACATCATACGGGGGGGGTAACTTTAGGGGTAGGTCTGGCGGTCTACGGCAGTTGAAAGAAACTGATGGAGATAGTGGACAGTTACGAGAAGATGGCGCGAGTGGGAATGTTCCACACGACTCAGGCAGTTACGGAAACCAACGCATGTCCTCCACTCCTCCACTCTTCCACGACTTCCACATTCTCTGTCGAGAGATCAGGGTGAGTTCAAACTATAAATAGAGGCTTCCTCTATCTTCCAAGGCAGAACATTAAGAACGTTCAGAACAGCTAGAACACACAATCAAGAAACAACCAGAGCCTCAGAGAAAACACCTGAGAATCGAAACACGTTTCTAGCCTTGGAGATTTCCAGTCGACTTCACGACAGAGATCTTGAACTCTTACACCCAAAACACATCCTCAACCTGATCTCAAGTTTCTTCGTTGTTTCCCTCCCTAGACCAACCTCTATCCTCTCTATGGCCGAAGCAAGACGGGAACGGCCATCCTTGGTTTAGGCTTGTCTTGTTCGACTTTGATCTCCGAGCACTACGAAAGTACCCAGAGACGGTACATTGTTTTTGCAGGTAAAAACAGTTGGCGACCACAGTGGGAGATCATTCTCTCGGTTCCAGAGAAGCTTGCTCAAAGATGGTTGAACTTAGGTCGGGATCAGATACCAAAAACCCCAACTCTTCAACTGACGGTGATGTAGCCTCCAACACAGCACCTACCAACCCACCTACATCCAACAATACGCCCAACGTACCTATTACCCAAGAAACTTTCTCTTCAATACCTATCATCTCGGCTATACCCAACACCCCAATAACGGAGCAGCAGTTGGTGGAGCTTTGCATCAACGGAATGATTCCTGTATACCGAGCCCTCTTTGAGAACCTGCGCTTCCAGACTTTCTCTGAACTCCGTGAAGCTGCGAAGAAGTCCGTCACCACTGCACCCGCTTCGTTGGAAAGAACCATCACACGAACGAGGGACGAATCGCCAATGGCCGCACGACGCAAAAGCGACAACCAACCGGCCCGAGAAGCCCCTCGAGCCTACACCACCTCTTCCTTCCCCAGGTACGATGGAACCGGTTATGCACGAGAACACGTCTCACGTTTCCTGGAATCTCTGGGGGAATACGGATACAGTCATACCTTGAGGCTTAACGAGTTCCCGAAGTCTCTTATCGTAGGGGCTTACCAATGGTACACTCATCTCTCACCGAGAACCACGAGCACCTGGAATGGATTGATGGACGCTTTCTTCAAAGAATTTCTTTTCGGGAAGGTGACTCTCTCTGATCTAAGTAAGATGCGCCAAAGAGCTGGAGAATGCCCTGATGAATACGTAAAAAGATTCAAAGGGCAAGCCCTCGGTTGCTGCGTCCCAGACGTAACGGAGCCGCAACTAGTGGAAATTTGCACCGGCACCATGACTCCTGTCTACCGTGCTCTCTTAGGAGATCTTCAGTTCCAGACTCTCGCCGAACTCCAGGAGGCAGCAGCAATCCAGAACGTTCAGAACAGCTAGAACACACAATCCAGAAACAACCAGAGCCTCAGAGAAAACACCTGAGAATCGAAACACGTTTCTAGCCTTGGAGATTTCCAGTCGACTTCACGACGGAGATCTTGAACTCTTACACCCAAAACACATCCTCAACCTGATCTCAAGTTTCTTCGCTATTTCCCTCCCTAGACCAACCTCTATCCTCTCTGTGGCCGAAGCAAGACGGGAACGGCCATCCTTTGTTTAGACTTGTCTTGTTCGACTTTGATCTCCGAGCACTACGAAAGTACCCAGAGACGATACATTGTTTTTGCAGGTAAAAACAGCAACATCCATATACTACTGCTGGTGTAGCCAAAATCTTCTTGAACAACATATTAAGCTTCATGGATTGCCCGAATCCATAGTTAGTGATAGAGACAAGGTTTTCACCAGTCATTTTTGGCAAGACTTGTTCAGACTACTGGGTACCAACTTGAGTATGAGTTCAGCATATCATCCTCAATCTGATGGACAAACTGAAAGGGTAAATGCTTTCTTAGAGAACTACCTTAGATACATGACTGTTCATCAACCAAAAAAATGGACAAGTTGGTTAGCTTTGGCTGAATGGTGGTATAACTCCAGCTTTCACGCTAGTATCAAAATGTCTCCATTCAAAGCACTCTATGGGTATGAAGCACCTCACTTAGCATTTCCTACTACTGCTACTACTTCTGTTGCTTCAGTTGAGGAGTACCTGAAACAAAGAGATAGCATGTTAGACATTCTGAAGGAATCTCTGACTCAATCTCAGGTTAGGATGAAGTTTTTTGCTGATAAGAAGAGATCTGACAGACAATTTGAAGTGGGAGATCTGGCCTACCTTAAACTTCAACCTTACAAACAAAACTATGTAGCCTTGAGGAAGAATTTCAATCTCTCAGCTAAATATTATGGACCATTCCCTATCACTCAAAAAGTGGGAACTCATGCTTACAATTTAGCTTTACCAGAAGCAGCTAAGATACATCCTGTCTTTCATGTCTCACATCTGAAGAAGCACATTGGCTCCAAGTTCACCCCATCACCAACACTGCCTGTTACAGATCATGAAGGACAGATTGTGGTGCAACCAGTTAAGGTCCTTGACACCAGAGTTATAAACAGAAAAGGATTGCAGATTCAGCAACTCCTCATTCATTGGTGTAATTCTTCTCCAGAGGATGCTACTTAGGAAGATGCTACCAACATCTATGCCCATTTCCCAGACTTATATCCTTGAGGACAAGGATAATTTGAAGAGAAGGGTAATGTCATGTACCTGACATTGTATTTCTCTGCTTAGGGCCACCTCTGTGGGTGCGCTTAGTAAATCTGTGAGGGTGTAGTAGTTATTATGTTTTCTTCTTGTCTGTTGGATTGTTAGTTATTCTATGATTTGGGTTGTGTCGATCTCTGCCATCTGTTGGCTGACTCCTGGCTAGCGGGGTTTAGTTTCTGTTACTAGTTAAGTTAGGTGTGTAAGGTCTTGTAGTGTCATTACCAATTTTCATTTAATATCAGAACTTTTGTTCTTCAATTATTTGCATTATTGCTTAGAATCAGGCTTGAATCCTTTGGATTCAGGAGTTACCTAGGCTCAGATCTTTGGATTTGGGAGTTACTTTCACTCTGTATGAGAATTGTAGTGTGAAGAACACAACAAAATCACTCCATATCCTCGTCGTCTGATGGAATGGTATGTTGCTCAATGATATGAAACATGACAGAAGCAATGTATGGATTCACATGAGTAGCTGCAAAGTTAACTGCCTGAGCGTATCCATCGCACTTGGTTTGGAGTATGTGTACTCGAGCCTCATGTTATGCGAGGATATGGTCCGACCATATGACACGATTTTTTGATTTTGTCAATACTCTTCTGACCAAAGAGCATTGGGCCAGCTTCCTTAGGTCTGAACATGCCAACATTGGATCTTTTGCAGATTTCTGTAACCAAGCAGGGGAAACCGAGGTTCCTCTGTTTGTTCTCGGACGTCTTGATCATGTGTCTGATGATAGTGCCACAGAAATCAATTGGACCATTCCCTTTGTGAAGATGATAAATTAGCTCAAACATGTTTCTTTTGCACTTGTCCTTTCTTTGAGATTAATCTCTATTACTTGGTTGGCAAGTTTAGGGTTTCATTGACTTGTGGGACAAGTAATTGATTGTTTTATTCCAAAGAAACCTATCTTATTGAGTGTTATAAATAGAGGTGTCTATGGACAAATACCGCAAGCATCAAGCATACGTGAAGGTCCTTAGGGAAGTGATCGTAAACTCTTTTCACTTCGGTGAACGCTTGTTGTGGTATAGTCATCCTCTATAGGTTACAGCTCCTCTGGGAACTCCCTACGACTATAAAAGACTTCTCTTGAGAGTTGGGAAGCACAGGTAGGAGATTGAGACCTTATTTGGTTGAAATCAGATTAACCTGTAACCTTGGTAACCTGATCACGTTCTTGTCTATTCCATAGTCCGTCTCTTCTGCTATACGGCTATTCAAGAACTGATACGTTACACACAGGGTTGAAAGGTAGCAACGCACGGCTGCATTCGGTGTTGTAAGACCTAGTTAGCTCCGATTGTACAAGTTTCTTAACTGATTCTTCGTGTACAACTGAGGTAGAGATAAATTGGGCATAGCTTACTCGGTTTGCTTGTCAGCCCTGATTTGTGAAGTAGATTTCCGTATGACCTGGAGCAATCCGAAGGAAGTCAACTTGTGTATGAGAAACTGATAGAGGACAGTTCGATCATACGTCAACAATTAGGTTGCAAAACCAGTATTGCTGACACAAACCTTTGACATCGGTCAAAGCAACTCCTAGGCCTGTAAAGGACGTCAGCTGGGGGAATCAAGTGCGTGACGATCTGTGGGGGATCTAGAGACGTAAGGAGTGCGACAGTACCCAATTCGCTTGGAGGGCTTGAGTTGGTCTCTACTACATCCCAGACCGAAGTCTTATAGTAGGCTAGAGTTTGTAGTCAGTTTGTAATGGGCGGTGCTCAATCTGGACGAAGTCCCGAGGTTTTTCCGCAAGGCAGTTTCCTCGTTAAAAAAACTTTCTGGTGTCTTGTGTGCTTTTTCTTTCCGCAATTATATAAACATATAATTAAAAGCAAACACAAGAAGTACGTTATCCATAACCGTAGAGTTTACTCCAAAGATTCATCTTTGTCGAGTTAATCCCTAGATCACAACTCCGGTTATCTAGGTTTGGATATTGATTTTTGAGATCGTCCAAACCTAACCATAAGACCCACGACCCCAAACGAAAAGTTGGTCGTATTTCGGTACCCCTCCTTTTTCAATTGGTATCAGAGCGGGTGAACACATTAAAGAAGTAACCGTCCGTGTTTATCTAGGCTTGTGAGTCATGGATCAAAGCTTAAAAGCTTGTAACGTACCACCACACTTGAATGTAACATCTGTATCTGAAAGAGAAATCTTGACAAATACGTTAGATGTGTGGACCGATTTTATTAATCTCTATGTATTGAAAAACAAACATTAATTAGAAAAGTCGAAGGACTTTATATCGGGTTAAACATTCAAAGTGAGAAAATTCATGATTTATCTGAAAAAGAGAAAATGCTCAGCAATAAGCTAGATACAATTGTCCGTGAGAAACATACTATTAACCCCAGTCTATCCGGATCAAGTCTAAAGACTAAAGGGATTCAAGACCCTTATACTGAATCTAGTCTGAAGCATGTCTCAAGGGAAAGATATGGAATCGGGTTCAAACTCCCTTATTCAGAAAACATGGATATTGAACACCCATGCACCTTTTGTGGCTTGAAAGGTCACTTCCAATATTTATGCAGTTCATTCAGGATAAAACTCCAGGAACTGAAAGATTTGCATAAAAATGCTCAGAAACTCTTTATTGAGTTGAGACAGCATGTGAAAAATCAAGAAATATCTCATACTCATGAATGTGCCTTAGTAGTTGTAGCTCTAAAGTCTGCATCCCCTTTTCAATTGTTCCTTGACAGTGGATGTAGTAGGCATATGACAGGGGATTTATCTTGGTTTGTGAACGCTTATGATTACAAAGGTGGTCCTGTAACCTTTGGAGATGGAAGTTGCTGCTTTATCAGCAAGCGCGGAACTATCAAACTTCCAGGTATTCCCGAGATCCATGATGTTGTCTATGTTGAAGGCATGACAGCAAATCTTCTCTCTATTAGTCAAATATGCGACAAAGGCCACAAGGTTGTTTTCGAGGCAAAGAAATGCGCCATTGAAGATAAATCTGGCAATACCATTTTTCATGGTATTCGTGGGTCGAACAATTGTTATCTACTTGATATCAAGTCCGATCTTTGTTGCAATCTGACTAAGGATGAATCTACCCATCTTTGGCATGAACGATTTGGTCATATTAATTATCGTTTATTGGGGAAGCTAATTAACAAGGAACTTGTTAGAGGTGTCCCCAAGATACAAGCCAACGTTGAGGGTATATGTGGTGCCTGTCAAAAGGGTAAAAAAATAAGAGTTCCACATAAAGTGTCTACCAGCATAGCAACCAAGGTTCCACTTGAATTAATTCATATGGATCTTTTCGGTCCTATCCAACAAGTATCCGTTGGTGGGAATAAATATGCTTTGGTAATCGTCGATGACTACACTAGATTCACCTGGGTAGCATTTCTCAAGCACAAGAATGATACCATAGAAGAGTTTAAGATAATTGTGAATAGAATCCAGAATGAGCAAGGTCGCACTGTTAAGAAAATCAGGAGCGACCGTGACACAAAATTCAAAGATACTAAGGTTTTCGAGTTCTGTGACTCACTGGGTATAATTCAACAATATTCAGCACCTATCACACCTCAGGCTAATGGCGTGGCTGAAAGAAAGAATAGAAATATTCAAGAAATGGCTCGGGTTATGCTTCATAACAGAGATTTACCCTTAAAATTTTGGGGTGAAGCAGTGTTCACAGCATGCTATCTTATCAATCGTGTATATCTAAGGTCCTTCACCTTGAATACACCCTATGAGCTATGGTACGGTAAGAAACCCAACTTGGGTTATCTCCGTGTCTTTGGAAGCAGATGTTATATCCTTAAAGACAAAGAACAAAGAAGAAAATTTGACTCAAAAAGCGATGAGGGAATTTTCCTAGGATATGCATCTGACAGTCGAGGGTTTCGAGTTTTTAACACAAGAACTCAAGTTATGATGGAATCAGCTAACGTTATCATTGATGACATAAATGTATTTCGTCAGAATAACAGAGCCCCGGCAGAACTACCGCCGATTGAAACAGTAGAAAAAGGGTCCACGGTTCCCGAACCGGCCGCTACTGGTGTAGTTCCGACTGTGATCGAAACAGAGACAGACCACAATAAAGACGATGATGTAGAGGTCGAAGTTGAGCCAATTGCTCCTGAAACACCTCTATGGGTCCGTCGTAGTCATGTACCTGATGACATTATTGGAGGAACATTCACTACAAAAGTGATGACTAGGAAGCAAGCACAAAATATCTGTCATCATGCTTGTTACCTGTCTAATGTTGAACCAAGGAATGTCGATGAAGCACTACAGGATTCTGCGTGGATTAATGCTATGCAAGAAGAACCTAGTGAATTCGAACGACAAAATGTTTGGACACTTGTTGATCGGCCACCAAACATCAATGTTGTAGGTACAAAATGGATCTTCAAGAACAAGTCTGACGAGTTTGGTATTGTTGTAAGAAACTAAGCCAGACTTGTAGCTCAAGGATTCTCCCAAATTGAAGGGATTGACTTTGATGAGACTCTTGCTCCTGTAGCAAGACTTGAATCCATAAGACTTTTACTTGCTCATGCATGTCATCTAAAGATAAAACTCTATCCGATGGACATCAATGCTGATTTGAAGGAAGAAGTCTTTGTTGCTCAACCGGAAGGTTTTGAGGACCCAACTCATCCAAACAAAGTGTATCGGCTAAACAAAGCACTTTATGGATTAAAACAAGCTCCTCGAGCTTGGTTTGAGAGGTTGACAGCCTCCTTGTTGGAAAAAGGATTTGTCAGGGGAGGTGCCGATAAAACCCTGTTCATAAAATGGTATGGTAAAGATAGTGTGATTGCTCAATCTATGTTGATGACATAATTTTTGGCTCCATGTCTAAAAAAACTTACCAAGGAATTTCAAAGCTCATTGAGTGAAGAATTCCAAATGAGTAATGTAGGTGAACTAAAATTCTTCTTGGGAATACAAGTTCAACAACACGAAAGTGGAATCTACATATCTCAGCAGCAATATGCCAAGGATATGGTTGAAAATTTTGGTTTGAATGGCTCATCACCAAAACCAACACCTATGGCAACTACTGATAAAATCAGTAAAGATCTGCAAAGTGAAAAGGTCGATCAGAAGCTTTACAGATCAATGATTTGAAGCCTTTTGTACATAACAGCAACAAGACCCGATATTGCATATAGTGTTGGGTGTTGTGCGAGATATCAAGCTGATTCCCGAGTATCACATCTCAATGCTGTTAAAAGGATCCTACGCTATGTTAAAGGGACAGTAGGTTTTGGCCTAACGTATACCTTTGACACCAACACCAATCTTGCAGCAAATTCTGATGCTGATTGGGATGGTAACAGAGATGATAGAAAAAGCACTTCGGGAGGTTGCTTTTTCGTTGGGTTGAATCTTGTGGAATGGCACAACAAGAAACAAAACTCACAGTCATTATCGACATGCGAAGCAGAATACATAGCAGCTGGCTCTTGCTGCACTCAGCTCCTATGGATGAAACAGATGCTCGCAGACTACGGTATCAAGGTGGGAACTATGAATATCTATTGTGATAATACTAGTGTTATACGCATTACTGAAAATCCAGTGGAACATTCTAGGACCAAACACATTGATATCCGATATCACTTCATAAGAAATCTCTATGAAGATAAGATTGGTATACTTGAACATGTGTCATCAGAACGACAACTTGCTGATATACTCACAAAACCATTAGATACACGAACGTTTCAACACCTTCGACAATCTATTGGTGTCGTTCTTGTTCATTAGAAACAAGAGTATCTAGTTTGTTAGGCAGAGGCAAACTAGATTAAAAACTTCTTTTCACAAGGAAGTAAATATCTGTACATGTCTTTACTTGTAGAGACATCATTTGTTCTTTAATGAATGACACCACACGGGGGAGAGTTCTTATCTTGAACTTGCGCTTAATAACAAATCTTTTTGGGGAGCGTGGATGTGGAATATCGGGAAAAAGATGTATCTATATTTCTCCATAAGGTGAGAGCTCAGGAATCTTTTTGTTCAGATTACCTAAGTATACCATCTTTGAACTTGATATGCGAGTACTTAGCTTAACCTATCATCATAGGTTTATGAAACCCTAGTCTCGAACTACTTTGTCATATTTTTGTGACAAATAGGGGGAGAATACATATGGTTCTTGTTCTTGTGGTGCATAACCATAGGGGGAGAACATCATGTGCTTACTTGTTGTGCTTTTCACAAAGTATCAAGTAAGGGGGGGTAATTAAAGCTGAGAAGAAGCTTTGTATCAAGAATGAGTAGAATCACTTTAAAAGTTTTGATACAAGAACTTTAAAGTTTGCTCAGATTCTTACTCTTACGCACAAACAACATGTGGGATGACCATACTAACCCACGTAAGCTTAAGCGTACCTTTATGGTTGTTTGAGCTGGATATGTTGTAGCTGCTGACCACGGATTCATCAACAAGAGTTTAATGAACACATCAAGACTCAAGGGAGAAGTTGAAGAATTCAAGAAATCAAGATACATTTGGTTAGTACTTAATTGTATATTATTTGAATCCATATGTAAATTGGTTTTGTCACTAAAATTGACAAAGGGGGAGATTGTTAGGACATTGTCCGGTCAAACCCACTAGCGTTGGTATGTCAAGCTAGTTGTCAGTTTTAGGTGTCAAAACTCAATTCTTGATTTAGCCTACTAGAGTTTAGATTTCGGAATTGGGATATAGACAAAGTAGTAGAGACCTTGAAGACGAAGACTGTGAAGACAAAGAAGACATCAATTATTCTTCATCGACAAAAGGTTAGTAGGAGTTATGACTTTATGGAAATTTTTCTATTCTACTTTCTCTATTCTTTCAAAATATAGTCGACTACTTTAGTAGTGATCATAGCGATTGAGATCGTATTCTTGTCTAACATGGCCTTGTGTCATGACTAGTATTTGTTCCCACAAATGCTATGAGTACAAGAATGAATGAGATAGATTCGATACCATTTGTCCATTGCAATGGTTTGCTTGCAAATCATTAGTTTATGGGTGAATCTAAAGGAGTACTCTTGAGCAAGAGTCCATGGATTACAGCAGAGGACGTACACGCGTCTAAGTCCTGGCTAAGCCCAGAACTTCCAGCGGAATCCAAGTTTGGCCAAATCTGAATGGCGAACGGTTCACGAACCACTACGCAAACCAGAAACTCGGATTTCTACTGAGTTCCAAAGTGACTGAACATTTCGCGAACCTACGCGAACCTAGGTTTTGGTTATTTTGGCTGGTATTCAGATTAAGTGAATATTCTTTCAGAATTTCACTTGGGTTAAACTCTGAACTCCTTTATCTCTTAGGTGGACTTGTATATCACATAATATCTTTTGTGGTCCATCTAATGATCCTCAATGAGTCAATAAGATAAAGATTATCTCTGGTCTGTTGGTTTTCTATCTTGAAGTGTTTTTGAGCTAACAACACTTGGCAGATAAATGTTAAAGAATTCCAATTAAGATTAATCTCTATTACTTGGTTGGCAAGTTTAGGGTTTCCTTGACTTGTGGGACAAGTAATTGATTGCTTTATTCCAAAGCAACCTATGTTATTGAGTGCTATAAATAGAGGTGTCTATGGACAAATACCGCAAGCATCAAGCATACGTGAAGGTCCTTAGGGAAGTGATCGTAAACTTTTCACTTCGGTGAACGCTTGTTGTGGTATAGTCATCCTCTATAGGTTGCAGCTCCTCTGGGAACTCCCTACGACTATAAAAAACTTCTCTTGAGAGTTGGGAAGCACATGTAGGAGATTGAGACCTTATCTGGTTGAAATCGGATTAACCTGGAACCTTGGTAACCTGATCACGTTCTTGTTTATTCCATAGTCCGTCTCTTCTGCTATACGGCTATTCAAGAATTGATACGTTACACACAGGGTTGAAAGGTAGCAACGCACGGCTGCATT
>JAJJMA010282386.1:0-13412 GCA_023529015.1 Papaver nudicaule | reverse complement strand
TTTTAACGAGGAAACTGCCTTGCAGAAAAACCTCGGGACCTCGTCCAGTTTGAACACCGCCCAGTACAAACTGACTACAAACACTAGCCTACTATAAGACTTCGGTCTGGGATGTAGCAGAGACCAACTCAATCCCTCCAAGCGAATTGGCTACTGTCGCCTTCCTTACGTCTCTGGATCCCCCACAGATCGTCACGCACTTGATTCCCCTAGATGACGTCCTTTACAGGACTAGGAGTTGCTTTGACCGATGCCAAAGGCTTGTGTCAGCAATACTGGCTTTTCAACCAAACTGTTGACGTATGGTGTAACTGTCCTCTATCAGTTTACCACACACAAGATGACTTCCTTCGGATTGTTAAATCCAGGTCATACGGAAATCTACTTCTTGAATCGGGGCTGACACGCAAACCAAGTAAGCAATGCCCAATTCGAATCTACCTCAGTTATACACGAAGAACCACTTAAGGAACTTATATAACTGGAGCCAACTAGGTCTTACAACACCGAGTGCAGCCGTGCGTTGCTACCTTTCCAACCTTGTTGAGTAACGTATCAGTTCTTGAATAGTCGTATATCAGAAGAGACGGACTTTAGAATAGACAAGAACGTGATCAGGTTACCAAGGTTACAGGTTAATCCGATTTCAACCAAAGATGGTTTCAATCTCCTACCTGTGCTTCCCAACTCTCAAGAGAAGTCTTTATAGTCGTAGGGAGTTCCCAGAGGAGATGCAACCTATAGAGGATAACTATACCACAACAAGCATTCACCGAAGTGAAAAGAGTTTACGCTATCTTCCCTAAGGACCTTCACGTATGCTTGATGCTTGCGGTATTTGTCCGTAGACACCTCTATTTATAACACTCAATAAGATAGGTTGCTTTGGAATTAAGCAATCAATTACTTGTCCCACAAGTTAAGGAAACCCTAAACTTGCCAACCAAGTAATAGAGATTAATCTCAATTGGAATTCTTTTTAGAATTATCTGCCAAGTGTTTTGTTGGCTCAAAAACACTTCAAGATAGAAATCCAACAGACCAGAGATAATCTTATCTTATTGACTCATTGAGGATCGTTAGATGGAACACAAAAGGTATTTATGTTTTACACAAGTCCATCTAAGAGATAAAGGAGTTTGGAATTTGACTCAGAGTGAAATTCTAAAAGAATATACACTAAATTCGACAACCAGTGAGATATCCACGTCAGGTTCACGTACTGGTACGTGAACAAAATAGACATCTCGAACTCAGGAGAATTCCCAAGTGTCTGGTACGCAGACCGTTTCGGGAACCGTCTGTCGGTCAAATTTGGTCAAATCTGGATTCCGCTGGAAGTACTGGGCTGAGCCAGAACTTAGACGTGAGAACGTCCTCAGCTGTGATCCATGGACTCTTTGCTCAAGAGTACTCCTTTAGATTCATCCATATCCAACTAACAGTTTGCAAGCAAACCATTGCAATGGACATATGGCGTCGAATCTATCTCATACATTCTTGTACTCACAGTATTCGTGGGATCAAACATTGGTCATGACACAAGGCCATGTTACGCAAGAATACGATCTCAATCGCTATTATCACTACTAAAGTAGTCGACTATATTTCGAAAGAATAGAGAAAGTAGAATAGAAGAATATCCATAAAGTCATAACTCCTACTAACCTTTTGTCGATGAAGAATAATTGATATCTTCTTTGTCTTCACAGTCTTCGTCTTCAAGGTCTCTACTACTTTGTCTATATCCCATTTCCGAAATCTAAACTCTAGTAGGCTAAATCAAGAATTGAGTTTTGACACCTAAAACTGACAACTAGCTTGACATACCAACGCTAGTGGGTTTGACCGGACAATGCCCTAACACATGGGCTTATTATAAACCCATTACTTTTTACTAAGTCTATTAATGTCCACCATGAGAAACAGTGCATTTATATCATTTTACGTTTTTATCCTTGTGTCAAAATCCACCATCAACACTTGTATAGTTTAATTCTAACATCACCAAAATCTGACCAGTTCCAGTTCTTTATGTATGTCTTTAACCTCTTAAGTTGACGCATAATATAGATAAAAACTGCAGTACCCCTAACTTCACCACTCCAAGAATATCTCACAATATCAATGAATCCTTGATGACTCAACCAAACTTTTAAGGCTCTAAAAGGAATATTCTTAGGCTTGACCACATCAGCACTAGCTCCATACAAGGATCCATGATCAAAAATTTCTCTAACTCCAACTTTGATAACCCCGACTAGGATAACCATCAACCCATTTATCATTAAAAACACCTCTATTCAAATTACAAACAATTATTAGTACCAGCTCGGTTGTTGCTCCAAGAAAATTATATCCCAGTTTTTGGAGCATGAATTAAACCAAAACTATTCAAACAATCACTAAATTTCATCATTGAGATTCTAAGAGGAGATAGCCCACCTTTTTTCTCTTCCATTTTAAGAACTGTATTGATATCACAAATCACTAACCAATGCTTATCAAGCAAACTGATATCCACCAATTCTTTCCAAAGATCTCTTTTATCCACTGTCATACAAGCATCATGAACACATGTAATCAATGTACCTCGTACCTCAATTGTTATTGCCTGGCTTGTATTAGAAACTACACTAGGAGTTGCAATGAAGGAAATCCACATAATCCACCCTTACTAACATCACTAGAATTATGAATAATACCACTGGTCATACCAGGTAATCTTAGTTTTTTACAAAAATCTGAAGAAGCTTTAACTTTGGGCTCTGCAAGAATAACTAAAGAAGGGCAAAAAGAATTAACGATATTCCTAAGTTTGTCATTGGTTTTAAGTCTCCCTAAGCCTATTGACAGTCCAATATAGAACCCTCGTTAAGTTTAGAAGTTTGAGAAGGACTTAGACTCCCTCTCAAAGGTCCCTTTTTAGCTAAACTAACCTTAGCTTTTTGAGTTCTAGTATCTATGATACTAACAAAATTAGGAGACATCTGCTTACTTACTAACTGTATATTATTGCTGCTTGAAGAAGCTTCAACTTGCTCAACTGAAGGCTACAGATTACATGTAGGAGTAAAATTCACCATTGTGTTAACAGATAGTGAACTAGCCACTGCCTTTATAACTGTTGAAACAGATAAGGTTGAAAATTCAGCTTGAGAATTAAGTTTTTCCATCATCAATAATAATCTCCCCTTCCTCTTCAACATCATCTAAAACCGCTTCAACAACTTGATGAGCAATAGTGTTTTCATTACTCTGTTCCATACAAATATCAAAATATTTCCACTCTTCAGTACCAATTCTAACTTCTGTTTTATTGTTACGTCTCTTGGGTCTGTAAACCCAAATATTTCCTACAGTCACCTTCAATATGACCTATTGCTGCAACGCTCACAAAATCCACGTAATTTAGGTATGAAGCTCTCTTAAGGGTTGTATTATCAACTTTTATTGGTCTACCAACTTTATTAGCAATCATCATCACAATCTTCTTCTTTTAGTATTCAATTGGTAATCCTGGAAAATGAGCACAAACAAAAGTTGTTGAACTCTTCTGATTTGCGGGAACAAATTTTGCTTCCCATTCCTTTAACCTTAGGGTTTGAGATTCAACATGCCAATACCCTCCCATATATATTTCCTATCAACATCATTCTCCGACTGAATTATGAAGAATCCTTTCCCAAGAGGAAATAATGTGACATTACCAATTAACTTTCATTGTTGTTTCACAGCCGCTTCTGCAGTTTCAAACTTCAACTTCACAAAATCGAGACGTTCAATAAGACTGTATCTCCACTCATCTAAACTTTCATCAATAATATCATCATCTATACGAACAGATGGAACCTTCCTCGTTTACCAAACTCGATTCACAATTTTTAGAGTTTTCCATCCTAAAATTTTATGTATAATTTTCATAGCTTTCAGACATCATTAATGAAAAGGTCTACATAGAAGAAAACACCAATCATCGAATAAATCTTTATTAAAATTGAAACCTAACCTGAATTCAATACTGAAACCACACAAATCGAAGTGGATTTAGAAAATATAAATAGAGTCAATCGCACATTCTCAGAGATTCTCTCTCTCGCTTCCAACTTACACCGATTCAGTTCATCAACTTTTTGTAATAAACATTTACATATATCATGTATTCAACTATCTTCTGCATACAAAACATCAAAAAAGGAGGCTCTTTCTCCATGTATATTTACAAGGTTTAGAATGAGAATAGGCATTTTTCATCTGCAACGGAAATACCAAAAACCCACCTAATAGAGATGGAGATCTAGCAGACTACAACAGTCGCATATTCTAGTAGCGAAGACCCTTCAGGAGCATCTAAATTATTGTAATTTACATCATAGCTAACCCAATATTAACCACAGCATTTGGATGAAAAATATATTCGATTTATCTCAACCTTTAGATTGCTTTTGTTCTGGTGGTGGTGAACAAATAATGATCAGTGGCATCAACCTCAAAAAATCCAAAGATCGTCTATTTTCGAAAATATTTACGTCTTAGAGCGAAAACGTCTGTTTGGTAGTTGTAGCTGCAAAGATAATAACCCAATTAAAGATTAAAGGGATATATAAAAAGTGACAAACTCGTATGTAAGGAAAAAATCTACATGGAAGATATCAAACCTTTGATTTTGTTGTCCTCCACCCTCCAGAATCATGCTCTTGTTTAACATATGCAAACTTATCAATTAAAGCTACATCTGCAAAATCTCCACCGTCAGAACCAAGAGCAACTTGGCAAAGCTCTGAATCAACAGGCAGACCATGATTTGAACCGCCAGCAGGCAAGCAGGGCTGGATTAAAATAACATGTGAAAGTTCACCCACAATTAGTTCCGACAGACGTTGAGTGATAGCATTTTTAATAAAGACTAGTTGAGCAACTAAATTGTGCGATGAGCTAACCTCATTCTTCTTCGGCGCTTCAAGATTCTTGATTTCCAAGCTGTTGAAATAAAACATAATCTGTATATACAAAAAGTAATGCACTTTTCAAGCCTCGGAGAAAGAAGAAATCATTAGACCGTAGGGCCACTCAAACCAAAGAAATTATTACTTTTCAGACCAAAGCACTGGTTATTGTAATGTTCATAAATCCCATTTAACCACCACAATGAAAATTTGCACAATCTACTGTAAGTTCACAAAAAAATTAATGAAGTACCTTATTTAGTAACCGTGCGTTTGGTGCATCAGTAGCCATGACCTGTAGACCAAGGAGTTTCTTGGAATCGGTACAGAATGGGCAGAAAATGGTACTGAACACGCATCCATCTTTTGCAGACCAGGTGCCTTGATTTTGAGCATCGTCACTAGGAAGTCTATTGTAGAGTCGTTGATCAACAGATGACAAGTCAGATATCACAACAGGGACACATTCTGCTTCGTTGCTCGATAAACTGTCCAATCCAATTCTTAAAACAGATTTCAAGTAAGCTTTGGAAGATGAGGTCAATGAACATGTGACTAGGTAATCATTCTCAGGTAAACCTAATGAGCTTTTACAGAAGGAGCAACAAATATATAGGGTTTTATCTGCTGCAGTATTGGACGACAAAGATGATGCACTAGAGTTGTTTACCACAACCGTTTCCGAAACGTTCAACTTCTCGCAATCACATGCTGTGCAGTCTGCATCAAAGCCCAACTTGATTCTAGGGTTAGAGGCATCAATACTTCTCATGCTGCTGCAGGGCTTGTCAGGAGTCTGAAATTCCAACTGGGAATTAGGAAATAATGAACCCACTGGCTTTCTTCTTTTCTGTGAATGAGAATTAACGCTCATACTCAGAGATGTTTCTCTTTCTGATTTCAGATTGAAGAGGTCATTATTAATCCCTCTTTCAGGTGTAATCTCCATTGCAAATGTACCCTGGGAAATGGCTCCATTCGAATTTTCCAGTGATCTAGAATGGGCGGAATGTTGATCCCATATGTCATTAGTCGCCTCAACTATAGTAGAACTTAAGTTGCCTTCCATATATAAATCTGAAGGACTAGACATGGAATTGCTGTCTGTGTCGGCAACACCAGAGTTTCCCTTGACTGCAAGTGATTCAGGACTGCTGGTAGAAGACGCTACAGTTTTACCATCAAACCTGAGATGTGGATGCAATATCAAAGACATAACTTTAGTGTGGTGCTTCAATTTAACAGAGGATGATGTAGAAAATAAATGTCTTGTTTTCTACAGAAGTCTATGTGAGACAGAAGTCCTTGCAAACACCAGCTGTTGGTATGTGGCTTTTTGAGAAGGTAGCACTGTGTATCAACCTCTCTCACCTCAATGCAAGTACAAAGGAAATAAACAATCATTCATTATTCATCTGGGCAACACTGCTTGCAAAAGTGCGATTAGAAAGTTAATGTACCTGGAGTCTTTCTGGGAACTGCATTCCAAGTCAACATATTCTCTGCACATTACTGTCTTAGTTGCATCAGCACGAGCAAACTTTATAGTCTCCACCATGCTGTTACCCTGATGGTTTAGTTCGTGAAGAGTGGCATCATTGTTTCTTAGCTGGGTTAAAGATTTGGGCAAATGACGTCCCTTTTCATTTGCTACTAAGTTCTTGGAAACTACTTTTGTTGTTATTTTCTGTTTTACAGCTCCCTTGCTCGAAGTATTTTGCTTTGCAGAAGGAAAATCCTCCTCGTTGCCCCTATCTGCCGCTAATTTGCTCAGCATGTTTATCTTTGTCGAAGAAACGTCTTCTTCATTGATGTCAGAAGTTTCTGCTGTATCAATACTCTTTTGTCTAGACCATTCCTGCGAATGAGTCAAACTAGGTCAGTTTTCCCTGGAAATGATATTTCGCGCAATGAAATTAGAATCAGGGTGATATATTAAATGGCATAGGACCTTCACGTCTTTGAAGAAGGATTGCAACCCCTCCAATGAATTGTCAAAGTTGTCATAGTGTTTAATGGATTTCTTGAGCCACTTTGAAACATATGCAGTGTTCCTTTCCTCCTTATACCTTTCATCTGCTTAAACAAAATTAAGTATGCTAAGAATATGATCAGAGAATAATATGAACAGGGGATACAAGTATTTCAGAATAACAACTAAATGACTGTCTAGAAAAATTCGGGACTTCGCGTATATAACGTCTCGAACACTTTCGAACCAATGCCATGTCCACTGTGAACACTGACATTGCTGGAAACACCAAACAGAAAAGGCAGGAAAATGGGAGAGCAAAGGCAGAGATAATAAGATGGTGCCTAGAAGCTAGGATCCAGAACAAAAAATGATAAATGCCTTGGGTATGCAGATGTAGCAGACTTTTTAAAAAATTGTACAGGAAACAATAGATGCATATTAAGATAGCTTTTAGGTATACCTTTACCAATGCAAAATAATAAAAAATCCTCATCCAGAAATTAATGAATATGCCTCTGTTTTAGCATTTAAGCAACCTAGGTATATGTATTTCATGTAAGAGTACTCCAGGCTTCTAGGTGGAGTACTCTTACATGGAAGGAGCATGTTCCACAATTCACGAATCAACTTGCTATAAAACAGTTCAGTACGAAGTGTTCATCAAAAAAAAAATTAGAAATTAGAAATAAAAAAAAACTGATATATACTTGTAACTTGTAAGGAAAAGATTTGTAGTAAAACATCAGGGATGACTAGTGACTGTACTTGATGTATGGTGTATCAATTTATCTTTGATGTACCCAGAGTATATGTAAGCCATCACAAAATATAACTGAATGAAAAGCAATTAAAAACAGAAACGTGCAATCGAAAAGTTGTGCCTTTTTGCCCTTTCGTGATTAACACGTATACCATATTTTGAAGGCATATGCCATTCATACAAAACATAATGACAAGAGAACTTAGGGGTGGAAAATACCCATGAAGATTATGGCCCCATAGTCAAGTCTGTGGCGTATGCACCGACCTACACAGAGTAATTGATAATAAGTAGCTGCCTTTTCAAAGACTTGGCTTCTCCATACAAAAGATCCAAGAATAAATAGGTCAAGATCCAAGAATAAATAATTAAAAGAGACAAACATGGTACATACCTGCAGCCTGATTCAAAGCACGAAATGCTTGATGGCAGTACCAATGGTTCCCAGATAGAAGATTCCTCGATGAACTATATGTGTCATTATACTTCTTTTTCTGTGCAACCTGAATATCATGCCTGCTAACAGGATTGTATCCATCAGAAAATTGTGCTCCAGATAAGTGATACCTTGTGTTGATTAATGCATATTGCAAAATACTTACATGTTTGGAAATGGAATGCCAACGATTACCTAAGACAGTCAAGGATTACTAAATCTGGATAGAATGCATACACAAGTATACTGGAAAGATGCCGATGCCTATTGAAACGGACAATTACAAAGAAATGCATTAAACACAGACCAGATTCTTTATCAAGGTTACGTTATTTTAGACGCCTCCAGATTGAGCGGAATCTGAATCTGTGATGCATGAAATTGAGACGAGTACTGGAAATTTAATAATTTTCTAGTAGAGCTTATGAGTTATCTGGAGAAAGATGAAAGGATACAACCACTCGAGCATTGTCATCAGAAAAGTCGATCCCCTCAGAGACCTGAAAAAAGTTCGATTGCAAATAATAAAGATGGGACTCCAAAAGCCAGTGAAGGTATTCTTGTTGAACAGCACCTCTTCCTCATCAAGGAACATAGAAGAGCAGAAGCTACTTTAATATGTAGATTGGCAACCCATTTTTATTTTGTAAAACAACCCACTTCAACGTTTAGTGGTGAAAAGTGTAAACCAACATCACAGCCCAATTATGGTAACATATCACTCCATATTCTGGATCATAATAGAGATAATACTTATTGGTGAACTTAAAACTGAAGGTTTAATTTGATTAATTACGAATTTCAAATATTGTCAACCAGAGCCCTTTACGGTTTTTGGTGATTCACTATGAAGATGATGCTGACAGACCTACAGACACATTTTATTAAAAGGGATGAAGCAAGTATTCATTTTGAGCAGATTCTATTTCAAGGGGGTTATTACATACAAAAAGTGAAAATTCTTTCTTGAGCAGCTTCTGAGTCTTCTATTGTATAACAAAAGACAAACAAACAAACAAGAAAAGGTGTGACATTAAGAGTCTCTAGAAACACACCTTTCCTCGACAGACAGCCAGAAGCGCAGCTCCTCCATTCGAAGTCTCTTGCGTGTAAAAGTGGTGTAGGTCACGCTTTTTGCCCCTCTTAAATTTAGAAGGAACTGGTTTTTTACCTTGACCAATTGAAGCCTTATAACCTTTCAAAACAGACTCAAAAGCATCCTGGCTTCCTCTAGGCTCTGGAAAATGAAATCGACCACTAAAATATCAGCAGTCCTCATAGAAACTGAAAAAAAAATAGTTTAAAACTAAAAAACAAAATCTAGACGGACAACAGAAATAAGGCAGATATAATAGTACAACATCTCCTCCAGGATTCCAATTGTTTTTGCTCTGTTCAACTGAGTAAATAACATTTCAAAGAGATAATCATAAGATCACTTACCGATGAAAAAGGATTTTTGAGCATTTAATCGAGACCATTGACCTGTTTGGCCCCAGCGTGTACATAGCTTGTCCATCAAACTATAGCTAGGAAAGAAAACAAGGGCACCACCTGGTACAATCTTGCAAATTTCCTCCAAAGAAGCACCAAGTTCATCCTTCAAAATTAAACCAGTGAGTATTAGGACTGTGCATACTAGTTGCCAAAGCGGTCTGAAGATGTTACAATTATAGTGATCAAATATACCTGGAAAGCAAATGCATCAGCTGTTTTGTAGCTTGCATTTAATGGATAATTCCCTGGTCCACTGGAAACTACAGCAGCCCACAGCTATAATGGATGAACGTAATCAGATCAATGGTGGAGATCAATGGTGGATGATGTGCATCGACAGAGCCAGCTATAATCAGGAAGTATCTATATCCTTACCTGTGATCCCACATCTATTACATGTGGAGCTTCCAGGCAAGTCTCAAACTGGACCCCGAGTTCAGATGAAAAGGAATTCATGGGAGACAGCGTTCTGACTCAAAAAACATACATGTGAAGGAAATATCAAATATATCAAAAGTTAAATATTGTTACAGGAACGTCTAAGCATAGATAGGTCTCATTAGCATTTCTGATACCTTAGAAAAATAAAAATAAAAAATAGAAAGAAAACCTCGATATTCTGTACAGGGAAGAGTGGTAGTTGAAATACCTAAGCAAACTTTGCTCGTGTGCAGAAAACATATTAATGTTACAGATCTAATAGAGAGTGTTTGTTATATAGGCCACCTTCTAAACAAACAAGGTACCGTGTTTCCATGCTTTGTGATACATATGTTTAACACTGACATCAACTATGAGATGAATAGTATCACACAATCAGTATACCATGCACCTTGTATAACAAAGTTCAGACACATCGAAAATTGAATAAAACAATTGGATACATCTTAACTGAAAGGGCCCAGATAGGTGAGATGACCCAAATGGTAAATGGGTGTGTATATTAATCTATAGCCAAGCTTTGACTAATCATAGATGCATGAAGCAGTGATCTTTTTGCATGAACGATACATACTAATTTCAATAACAGAGAACTGATAATGCTCAGTCAGTAGACAGCATAGGTTTTGAGGCTTACCCAGATGTAAGGATAACGGTCATGGAAAGATCAGCAATTTCTCTGAAGACAACAGCAGGATTCAGGCACCACATGCTCAAGGTTTGTGTCCAACCAGATTTTTGTCCTACGTGTAAAAATATATTTTTTTATTTTAACTTTGCAAATTAGTAATTCACTATTATTGATGACGACAACACACTCAGAACCCTGAACTCAAAAGAAACAACACATCTGCAAAACTCTATGAGACTCCTGTCCTTTACTTTCAGACTATGCTGAAGGATCCCTCATAAATAATAGTGGTAACCTGACTAAATGGTTGATATTTTATTACTGTTGTAACCGTATTCTTGCTATATAAATTTTAATGTCGAATAACATTAGAGACTCCCCAACAAAAGGTCTAGGTATTGCATCTCGTTGAAATCATTCATAATGCTGAAACAAGTGTCTGCGGAAATGAGCGCTCTGAGGTACTTACCAGCACCTTTCTTAACAAAGCTTCTTAAAACAAGCTGATAATCAAGTGCATTAAGTCCGCCTCCAGCGAAAAAATAGCCCAGGGAAGAAAAGAGTCCTGCGGACAATTTTACTCAATTATTATTTATCAGACTTATGTTCTAGAGGTTAATGAATCAATTAGTACCTTCAAGAGCTATCATTGAAATGCCAGTTAAATGAGCTGACCCTAACTCAGCATCAGCAGCAGCTTTGATCGCCTTCACCAAGATATCAGGTAAGAAATCAAACAAGCAAGAGTTCAGCTAGCAAAAATAATCAAAAGTACCTTTGTGGCGCACTCCTGTAAGATTTGAAAACACTGCTGAGAAATGCCAACTTCTTCAAGCTCCTTTAGAGCTTTATCACCGGTCCAACTAGACCCCAATAACAGAAATCATAAGTGAAGAATATTGGAACTGACAAATTAACAGCCTCCAATTAAAAAACATAGCAGCATTAGCTGACAAGCATTGGAACCTATCATGTATAGGGAAGTTCTTTTTCATTCTAAGGGCAGATATGTGCAGTTAGTTGATATAACAATCAACCAGTCGGGCAAAAATCAGCATACTGTCTATAACAAACTGAACCATATACATTGAATCACAATTGCACAACCTCCTGAAACCAGGAATAGTGGTGATTTATTGTGTGATACAGGTTTTGTCAAGTTCTGAACTCAGTTAAAGGGCTCAGTATACGAGTAATATAACTCACTCACCATGAGAAGTAATGCTGAAACTCATGCTTCACTAATGTGCTTTTCCTGAGCCCAATCCAGCTTATGAACCCCTTCATTTTCAAAATATTTCAATATTGAACATATAACCTTCAATAAAAGAATCCTTCAGTAGTTTCATAATATGATGTGTACCTGAATTGTCTCGTACAAAGGTTGGTAAATCATTGAATCTGAGAAGCAAAGTTGTCCCAACTCTGTCTGCAATGCTTTTTCATAGATTGACAAGAATAAATATCAGTTTCTATGATGGCATATAATGGATACAGAAATACGGGCGCATAACTTACTTAAAAGAACATCCTCTTCAACATCCACACTACCAGCCTCGCGTGCCATGTCCTCTATATTGCTGGTATACAGTGATGATAAATGAAATTTAGTTTAACTCTTAGGAAAATGGATATAAATGATTGAAAAGCAGCTATATAAGCTCGGAACTAGAATGACAGAAGATTCATAGTTGGTGTACACATAGTGAACTTTAGTAGCTCAGCAGACCTTCACTATCACACGTAGGCAAGAAGTGAAATCGTAAGGTGTCCTTTTTAGATTCTGTATGTGCATTGCATGGTGATGACTGAGAACAGATAATGATGATTGCAAATGTGTGCATTTTACTAGGCTCGTCTTTGTTTAGGAATGTGGTTCTAAAACTCTATATTAAAACCCAGCTATGACAAACTTACAGTACTATCATTTTCTTATTCAATCAACAAGTAAGTTCACAATGTTACATACTTTATGTTAAAATACTTGCACAAACTGTATGTGTAAGCCAGGTCCCTGTTCCTAATTTTTTTGGTTGTCATGTCAAAGTACCAAACTGAACACACGACAGTGACACCCGTGTCGGTGTCATGCAGGCCTACGGGGATATACTATAAGACGTATGTTAACAAAGCTCCACAGCAAGCGATCAAATAAAAAAAAAATGGTAAGGATCTATAAGAGCTAAGAGCATACTGAGCTTCATCAAGAATCACAATTGAGTCTTTAAGATCTACTTCCATGGCCCTGCGGATGCTTGAATTGATGATGTAGTTGTAGGGGCAGAAAACAAGTTGAGCTTCTTCTGCCATAGAACGTGCTGCAAAGTATGAACAACCTGCCAAAAGAGGTCTGCATAAGGACTTGGGAAGCGACTCCAATTTTCTTACATATTACAGATTTACAATAAAAGGATAATAAACCTTTAACAAGCCGTCCAACTTTCACAAGGTCTTCAATATCATGAGCATCATTGCAGCCACCTTTCTGGAGAGACGGATGAGATTTCACTCTATGAACATTTCTGTTCGACGGAGAGGTGGTCAGTAGTAACAAGGAATACAGTAACACAGATACAGAAAACACTATAACATGAACAAAACTACCCCGTAAAAAATGGAAAGAAAGTAACTCACTTGAATTCGAAGCATCCTCCTCCTGTAGTTGGGTCTTCCTTCATAAGCGTCTTACTGGAATTAACACATATTAGTAAAAGATGGATAGAAAA
>JAJJMA010282370.1:0-13282 GCA_023529015.1 Papaver nudicaule | reverse complement strand
AATTCTAAAAGGCTTACATAGCCATACGCTGAGGCAAATTTGCCAAAACTTATTTTGCAAGGCTCAATAGCCATACACTGAGGCAAATTTGCCAAAATAATTTTATAAGGCTAAATAGCCGTCCGCTGAGGCACAAGTGGCCAAAGAAATTTTTTTACAAGGCCTAAGGCTGCCATGAAAGTCTTATGCCGGTGTATATCGAAATACTTCAGATGTCTGACTAAGAGTAGTTCTGGCTAACTAGTGCATTAAAATTCCTGACGCGTTACTTGTTGATCTGTAAGTGCTGGCAGAAAAATATAAAACTCCAGGAGAACTCCCAGTAGGGACGGCTCCTGGTTAACCAACCACTTATAATAGATCGCCGACGGGCACAAGTAACAATGTATAGCGAAAATGGGTGCGATGTGGTCAGAATGAATGCTGTCAGTTCATCACTAAACTAAAAGGATTCGATTATACAGGCGGAAACAAGCAAAGAGAATTATATATAACAAAATATAAAGGTAGAAAAATATCTACCAAAGTTCTTTAACAAAAGAGTGGAGATTTAAACATATCTCATGATTAAGAAAAAGCAGGAAAAGCTAAGATTATATAAGTTACATCTGATAACTAGAAAATGAAACATCTATCAGATTCATTCTTCTGAAGATTTCAGGGGATGGTCAACAGTTGTACTTGGATCCTTAACAGGGATATCTTTGCTTTCTTCTCCGCCCTTAACAGAAATTGAACCTTTCTCTTGATTTGACTCGCTGGAGTGTTGGTTTGGATCCTTGGAGGCATCTCGGCTATCACCAGCATTACCACCTTTGCCGCTGTCTTGATGGGAATCATGACTCTTTGGCTGCAAGTCTCTATCACCTTTGGCGTCTTCTTCTTCACCAACTTCTTCTTCTTCAGCACTTTCATCTTCAGAATCTGAACCGCTGTGTATATGAATGACATCTTCAGCATTACCTTCATCATCAACGACAAATGGAGTAACTTCCATGTCAGGTGGATCACGACCAGGAGCATAATCCTCGGGAATATCCAATTGGTGATCAGGGCAAAACGTTGCCAAGTACATTTGGACAGCATAGAAACCGGCCATTCTAACATCAGAAGCATTTTGCTCTTCTAGGTTTTGAATAGACTTCTTAGTGACACGCAATTCAGATTTAAGGCCATCGTGCATACGTTGAAGCTTGGCAGACTTGGATGCTTCATCATCAAACTTCACCTTGTAACCCTGGAGAGTTTTAACTTCATTTTCCAAGTTGGTAATCTTACCAGTACATTGCATGTTGTCAGTTTCGAGAGAACGCAATTTGTCCCCGCACGCCTGATGATCTTTTACTTGTCCCTCCAAATCGGCAATCTTGGCGGTACATCCGCTATGTTCCTTCAAAGTGGTGGTCTGCTCCTCTAGCTGGGACTCCAATTGTTTGTTCTTCTCTGGAAATAAAGGAAAAGCATAGTGTTAGCGCTGAGGCAACGACAAATTGCAAGTTACATGGAAAAAGAAAATCCTAAAGAGCTACCTTCTAGACCGCTAACATATTCTTGGATACCCTTTTTAGCGGTACTTATTTCGTCAAGTTTACTAAGAACTTCCTGATCAGAGCAAGGACCAACAGCTTGTTTGATTTTCTGTCTAAGTATCGTATTTTCTTCATTCAGTTCCCTAGCACGATTCCCATGAATTTGGGCGAAATCCTTATGATGTTGAATTTCAGTTCTGGCGGAGTCCCTCTCAGCGGTACGGCAAATTAATGTAGAAGATAGACGGGAAATGGTGGCTTCTTTCTCCTTTAGCTGGGAAGACAGCTTCATGTGTTCCACAGTCATTTTTTCCTTGGCTTTACGTTCCAATTCTGCTAAGCGGGAGGCGTTGTCCAGCTCACTCTTTTTCCATGCCACATCCGCTTCAGAAACTTTGAGCAGATGATCAAGATTTACGTTAAGATCAGTGATTTTACGCAACTCTTGGCGGTACCACTTAACATCCCGACCCAAACTGACTAACATATTACGCTGTTTGTTGTTAGCACTAATCAACTTACCAATCTCAGTTTCAGCCCGCTGTAGTCGGCTATCAGGGTTTTGTCGGCGACCTTATAAGGGAAAGAGACTAGGCGTTGGGAAAAAGGGAAACAGAATAAAAAAATCATTGTATGAAAGATAGAAAACAATTACTAACCTTGGAGTTCGTCAACTTTTTTCTTCTGTTGATTGTAATTGACCCACTGGCGATAGCTCTCTTTCTTTTCTGCAGCTAACTGGTGTTTCAAGGAAGCATGGGTTTCATCCACTTTAGCCTTTGCTTGACGCAGATTGTCCAGTTCTTGCTTTAATTGAGCGTTTAATGTGATACCACCGAGATTGCGCTGGAAATCCTATAGAATGCGGGAGATTAGTAGGGTTAGAAGGGAAATCTAGAATAAAGACACAAGAATGAAGCTGAGACAGTAATATATACCAGGACAGCAATGCAGAATTGTTCATAAGGAGTGAGATGAGAAACGGCGGTAGTAAGGTCAGCGGGCTTCAGCGCTAACCCAGGTTCGCTTAGTTTGCTCATTGACTCCAGATAAAGAGTATTAGAGCCACTCTCATCCTGAGACAACAACTTAGCAAAGAATTCCACTAGCTTGTTTGGCGGCAATTGAGTTTCTGCGGAAGTATTGCCAACAGAAGGACAAGGCGGAATGTTGAGTGAGAGAAGGTGATGAAGAGCTGAGGCAATATTGTTGGCAGCTGAGGAAGAGGCAGATCCAATTAGATTAGTTGACTGCTCAGGAGCATGTGTCTCAACAGTATTCTCATCAGCGATATCCACGTTCATTTCAGCGGTACCCCGCCCTGTGGTGGCGGTATTGGAAGTGGTAGCTGGGGGAGTTATTGGAGTTTCTTCAAACACTTCATCAGCATGACGCTAATTAGCAGATTTCACAGGTTGATCTTCAGAAACAAGATCATTGACGGTAACAGGATTGATGGGCTGATTACTACCCTTGGAAGCACGAGACTTTTTGATCTTTGGTATCTTGTCATCATTCTTAGAAGATTTGTTGTCCTTTTTCTCGGCGGTTTCATCACCTTTGTTTTTAGAAGATTCTTCATCCTTTTTCATCGAAGACCCGCTGTCTTTCTTTTGGGAAGGAGCGCCATCTTTCTTTGTAGCACCGGCAGATTTGACGCTTGCATTCTTCTTGGATTCACCAGCGGTAGATTTAACGCTGTTATTTTTCTTGGAACCGGCGGTAGTCATACCAGGAAGTGCACTAACAAGGCCCTTAACACGATCTGCTGCGCTGACAAGTGTCTCTGGCTTGGATTTCTTCTTGGGTTGCTGAGGAAAGGAAAATCATCGTCAGCAGTTTAGCTAACAAACAGAGGCAAATATATACATATATTTCAAAAGCAAGAATAAAGTGTTTGTTACCTCAACAGCGTCTCCATCTTTTCCTTTCCTCTTGGTGCCTTGTTTTTTCTTAGTGGGCGGCTTGCAAAACTCGGACTTCTTAACCCATTTCTTCTTCTCACCAACAACAAATTCTCCATTCTTTTTGAGATACTGATTCTCCTCATCCCAGCGAACGGACCAAAAATCATGATTGGCCAAGTCAGAATGCTCAGAGAGAAACTCTTCACGAGGAATAGTCTTGCTCTCATCTTCAAAACCTTTGAGCCAAGGACCTTCAACTTGACAAGGAATTTCGCCCCAGCGGTTTTCAGATTTATGGCGGACTGTGGGATTCTTGGTAGTAGAAGCTTCCCTATCAACGTCCCTTAAGAATTTTTTGGGGTTGTTTGAACCTCTTCTTGATTCAATACGATATAGCCAAGGCTCGCCGGCTCTAAGGCTGGGCTTCACGTGGTATTGATCAATAAAGTTTTCAACGGTATATAGCTCCTTATCGATAAAGGCTGGATTCCTAGTAATATTGGGATAGAGCGTATAGCCGTTACTGCGGGCAACCCATTCATAGAGAATGCAAATAGAGTTGCCAGAGAGTTGAGCAGGATGCTTGTTCACGCGTTTCAGCAGGCGAAGAAGAAGAGGATTGACAGGATCATAGAGGGGGAATCGATATCCGGCTCTAATCTGGCCCATTGATATGACCAAATGTTTTTCATCTTGACCATCTTGGCGGATATGATTTAGGAGGAGCTTCTCAGAGCACATAGTAATGCCGGCAAGAGGAGAAATATTAAGCGCTGGAGTAATTTTATGATCTTTGGAGCAGTATTCCGCCCAGTCGTCACCCCAAGAAGGCCTATCGCCCACATCAGAAGATTCCTCATCTTCAGATTCTGGGTCTTGAGAATGTGAAGATGACTCGGCGTCATCATTGTTAGACCCTTGCTGCTGAAGTTCTCTTTCCTGATCATAGGAAGAATCTGTGGAAGCCATGGGATAGTCGGAGAAGATGAAGGTTAATCGGAAAAAGAAGTTGCAGAGGGAATAAGTTACCGGAATAAGGAAAAAGAGAATAAAAGATGAATCTGAAGCAAAAATGTTATGGAACTATAGCCAAAGAAAGGTTTTACACCAAAAAGAAGTCAAAAAAGAGGTGGAAAGGGGAAGTTTTTGACGGAGCCGCGACGGTTTGTGGTGGTTAGGGTTTTTGGCTTAGGGTTTTCAGAGAAGAAGGAAAGCAGAGAAGGTTAAGAGGAAAATGAAGAAGAAGGGAAGGAAAAGAGATATTTATAGGTGGAGGATTTCAACCGGCTAAGCAGGTGACAGGTCGTAAAGTATCTCAGATGTTCACGGCATGCAGCTACACGTGGAAAAGAGTACTATCAGAAGAAATATGCTGGCATTTTCGGCGGTCAAGAGAATTTCATCTTCAGCGACTAGAGTCTTTTAAGATGAAAGAGGCAAAATGTAGGTGTAGAAAATGCCATACGCTAATTAGTAAGAACTTAAAGAAAGATTTATGTTAAGAAGGGCATCCATGAGAGAGGAAGTATAGTGACAGCGGTTCTTATCAGCGGTAATCACTTACAATAGAAGGGCGCTGAGGAAGTACTGGGAACGGCGGAATATCACAGAACTACGTCAGCGGTAAGGCCTCGACAAAAGCTGAATAAGTTAGTTGGGCATTCAATGTTGGACAGAACGGTCGGATTGACAGAGTTGAATGGTTGACTCAGTGGAATCTGAGTCATCGATCTTATCCCATAGAGTGGAAGGGCGCTGAAGTTATAGAGAGAAGGCGCTGAGTTGCTGAAGAAGTATAGCGGTAAGGCGGTGAGAATAGGACAAATAGTGTCAGAATAGTTTGTACTTATTAGCTGTATTCCATTACTTGTAAGCGCCTATATAAGGCAATGTACGCCCATATTTGAAGGGGTTGGAAAAGTGATTGCTAGGGTTTGTCTAGTAGAGAGGAAGCAAGTCCTAACTCTCTGTTATCCAAATTGTTGGTGAGATCTTGATATGCTGTAGAGAGATCCAGAGCAAGGTGAGATGCTTGGATTCCATTAATAATAAGATATATTTGAGAGTTTTGGCTTATTCAATTGTTATGTATGCTTGTTGTTTATCTTTGGTATTATCTCCTGTTCATGCCTAAGTGCTGATCTATATGAGGAAAGATGTTTACTCTAAGTATGTGTGTTATAATCTGTTTATGGTCTTAAATAGGGGTGTATTGGTAAAATCTTCACTATGGGGATTTTACCAACTACAAGCCCAAATTTAATAGGGGCGAGCACTACTTCAAATATCCCACCCCAGTTTATAAGGGGTGGCTAATTACAATTAATTTATCCTAATCAGTTACAAATGATAATTACCACTAATTATCTACCCACTAATTCTCCCTCTCAATTTTCAGTTACAAAAAATCACTCCCACTCCCCCTACTCCTCCATTAACTTCCCACATAACTTCTCAAAAAAAAAAAAAACAAAAAAAAAAAAAAACGAAACCCAAAAATAGAATTCGACCTCTTCATATTTTCTCAAAATCCTTACTTAGTAGTCTCGAGTTCGCATTGAATTCATGGCTATCGACGGAGAAGGAGATGATTCAACAATTATTTACAAGAGAAGGAAAGAAAAGAAAAAATCAAATAACAACCGTGAAGAAGACGAAGAACAACGGGAGGAAGAATCTTTGGCGGAAATGCATAGGTAAGTTACTGTAATCACCTTTGCAATTGTTTTGGATGTAGTTTGAATCGATTTGATAGGTTAGAAACCGTGAATTGAATTAACAGCATGAAAACTCGTCAAGCTATGGAAGAATAGCACGACGATTTTACAGTTTCAGAAAAAAAATCAAGAACAATCGTCTTGCTGTTGAACAAAAGCTTGACGATTTAGACAGTTTCAGATATAGTTTCCTAGTTTTGCATGCACAGAATCGTCATACAATAATATATTTCCTTGACGAGTTGCCCTAAATCGTCTGAATATTGTCCCCAGAAAAAAAAATTAAGAAGAATCGTCGAGGTTTTCCATAATTCCTTGACGAGTTAGTCACTATCAGATTAAATTTCCTATTTTTGCATGCCTTGAATCGTCATGTAACTATACATTAACTTGACGAGTTTCTTGAAATCGTCTCAATAGTGTCACAAAGCATGACGAGTTTGGACATAGAAAATTTTGGTTCTGTTCAGTTTTATGAGTAAATCGTAATGCTTTACCTTGACGATTTAGAGTGGGGCTTAATAAACTCGTCGTGCATTTGTAAAATTCCTTGACGATTTAGATTGTTCTGATGAGAATCGTCATATATTCTTTTGTTTCCATGACGATTTACTGTGTCATTTTACTTGTTAATTGATTTGTTCTGTGTATGTATTAAGGTTGGAGAAAATCAAAAGGGGAAAAAGACCAATACCACCCACGGGTTCCAAACCAAGTCTTCGTTCTACCAGACAGCGACCCGTGATAATCCGTGAGCCAAACCCTGATGCAGTTCCTACTCCTATGGAGTTCGATGATGATGGTAATGATCCGAGGGCTGAAGATGATATTCCTCTCGACGTGCTCCAAGTGCAATTTGACGAATACGCAGTTGATGGGGTACAACCTAATGACGTACCCCAAGGTGATGAGGATGATGAGGATAGTCCTAATGATGATGAGGATATTCTTAATGATGATGATGATGAGGTCCAAGGTGAAGACCAACCCCAAGGTGAAGACCAACCCAAACGCAAAAAGAAAGCTAAAGCGAAGGAACCACATATTCCCGATGAGATTCTGATGCTACCAAAAGAACACGGACCTTACGGGGTACCAGCTGATGGTGGAGAGGTTCTTTTCGGATACAAAACCTCTTGGGCTCAAACAGTCTACGCTACCATGGTAATATACCCGTCCCTTGCTTATAATTTAAGATACGTTTAGCTAATTTGATTGTTATTAATAAATTTTTATCTCGTAGGTTCATTCGAATGCCACTAGAATATTGAGGCACCAAACGGCGTACCGCAATATGTCCAACTGGCCGCTTGAAGGTGAATGCGAAAGGTTCATAGAGATTGTTGACAACTCTGGTCTGAGGCCAATCGTGGATAACTCTGTTATCAACTATGACAGCGAGACAGTATCTGCATTCTGTGAGAGGTATTATGCGGAGACCGACACCATGCACTTTGGGTTCGGGGAGATGGGGCTCACTCCTGAAGATGCTCATCATACTTTCCAGGTCAAAATTGATGGCAAGTCAACCAGTGAATGCTACGAAAGGCAACTCACTTTTCAGAGACTTCGTGAATTGTGCGAAGAGTTGTTTGGGTGGGGTGAGGACGAGGCGAACTCATGGTTTATGCTTGACAAGTATGACAAACCGAAGAGGGAGTTCAATCTGGTAAGGTTGAGAGCGGAGTATTCTGGGACCAAGAAAAAAGAAGAGGATGCTGGACTGGAAGATCATGAAGTAAGGGTTGCTGCTGCGGCTTATCTCTTATATGTCCTCGCTATTTGTGTATTCCCTTCGTCTGCCGGTAACAGGGTGAACGCCAACTACCTCCAGCTACTACATCCCTTGGATGAGGTGAACCAGTACTCGTGGGGAACAGCCATAGTGTCACACGTGAACACGGCGCTGAGAAAGGTATCCCGGCATAAAACTGCTCAATTCAATTACAACACGTCTCTGCTGCAGGTAATATATGGTTTTTTGGTGGTTTAAGTTCGTACATATATATGGCATGTTGTTTATGTGTAGTTGATGCTCTTCACAGGTGTGGATTTATGAACACTTTCCGAAACTAATGGCAGCAAATGATAAGTGGATTGATCTGGCAAAGAAAGGGCAATGGAAACCAGATCAACCAAGAGGCCAGAGGTACATGTTCACGGGGGATCAGCTGAAGGGAAAGAAGAATTTGTACCTTTTCGTTCGCCAAAGATTAGACAGCATGGAGGCACATGAGGTAGTTTTTGACCCCTACATGGACCATAGGAAGGAGGGAAAAATGGCACCAAGAGAACCAATTTGTATGTACAATGGTCCTTTGTGGCACCCCCTTGGGCATACAATGTACGACCCGAGCCGAATAATGAGGCAAGTCGGGTATATTCAAGATCGTCCACTTGACGAAAAAGGTGATGGGGCATTCAAAGTGGATCGTGATAAATCAGGTGCTGACATTGGACGTATCGTCGTAAAATACAAACCGGAGCCCTCTTACAAACATTGGAATGCATGGACGGATAATTTGATAGACGTTTTATGGGATCCGGAATGCATGGTGGTGCTTGGACATGAGAGCACAAAAGAATACATGCATTGGTACCTTGCATTCACGCATGCCAAAGTGATACGTAGGGAAGGGGAAGTCAGAGTCCCTCGTGGCCGTGGTGGACGTGGGCGTAATACCGTCCATGATGATTCTTCGTTGTACAAGTTATGCGTAAGTATACATTTCGTAATTGAGTTGTTTAAGATTCACACTTAGATTACTCAAACATCTAACTCATGTTTTTTTTATGATAATAGAAGGAGCGGTTGAAAGATGTCCTCAACTGGTTGTGTTTGAGATCGGATAAAGGAAAGGGGTTGACCGAAGTTGAACTGAACCAACATAATCAACACATTAGGCACATCAATATGCCTGAGGCGGAGCACATGTTTGAGGAATTACGACGCAACACGAAGAGTCGTCATATTGAAACCAGTGACACTCAAGAGACTCAAGAGACAGGAGAAACTTCTAGACGAGGTCGTGGTCGTGGTCGTGGGCGTGGTCGTGGTCGTGGTCGTGGTGAAGGTGAAGGTGAAGCCGATGGGGGCAACAATGATATGGTTTAGTTTTTTCGTTTCGCACTTTGGTTTTAGTAGGTGAAAGAATATTATGTCGGTTTGGTGTGTTTGATACATTTTTCGTTTCCTAGGTTGACAATGGTTTTTTTTTTGTTTACGGTTTGTTGCTGACAATGGTAAATCGTACTTTGTTTGATTCATTTGTGTTAGTTTACATGTCTAAATTGTTTGGAAACTCAAAGAAAAAATCAGAAATTCGTCATGGTTTATGTTGAAACCACGACGATTCCGACAACCTGTTTCCAAACAGCTGTTAATACACCTAAACTCGTCATGGTCATGATGTAAATCACGACGATTTGAGCATAACTGTTTTTTGTCAAATCTAAGTCGTCAAGATCTTATAACATAGTATGACGATTTAACTTGTTTTCTTGGCAGAGGGGTGATTCTTCTCAAAGATAAATCGTCAAGGTGTTATTACATAGTGTGACGATTTAGCAAGCAGTATTTTCGGGCATTTTAGATCTACTTCTTAAATCGTCATGGAACTTCAAAAAACTTGACGATTGTTCATCTCTACACGCTGGGTCGTCATAGACCATCATTAAACCTTGACGAGTTTTGGAGAATCGTCACAATATTATGTCATTTCTTTGACGATTCTGGGACGAAGCAATTGGGTTGAGTTGATTTTCGACAACTTTAACATTGAAGTGAGTCTTCCCATAACTGTTTTGATCTTTGAGGATCATGTTTGAACATTTTCGAAAACACATCGACAAATGGTGGCGGTGGTGGGGGGTGGAATTGGAGGCGGCGGTGGTGGTGGAAATGGAGATGGTGGTGGTTATAATGGAGGTGGTGGTGGTGATAATGGCTAACTATCTAGTCTTAGGATGATTTTCTAATTAACAATCTAATATTTTTGATAATCAATAATGTATTTGCTAATCCCAATTACAATCTCTAATCCTAATTATGGTGTATAAGGGGTTTTTGAGATTACTTCATTGTGACCCTATTTTGGATTCGCCTTCGCCCCTATTAAAAACTGGCTCGCCCCTAAATTTGCCAGGTTTTTTTTGCTCTGAGGTATAAAATTTAATGACTAGGAGTACTTCCTGGTCATTGATTTTCTCCAAATACACCCTTGATCTATAAAGGTGAACCCGTAGTATCCGCGGTGGGGTTGTCATTTTCGTTGGTACTTTTGTCGACGAGTGAAAACGTCAATTCAAACTCGTCCAATGATTGAACTGACACTGACTTAATGTAATGATATGTGTGAATTATACTAAACTGACACAAGAAGAAATATTACACAGAAGCAAAATTTCGGTCAAACGACACAACTAAATCGAAAACGACCCAAACGAATTATTGTGAGATAAGGAAACTTCTGAACAAAATCAATACTCTTTTGATTACACCCACTGCCGCTGGTCCGCTGAGAAGAACTAAATTAAGCGGAGTTTTACTTAAAAGAATTTCAACAAGAATACAGATGATAAGTCTACGCCTCTATCCTTATACGCGCAGATGATGATATCACCCAAGAATGTCAACACTATGCCTATAGTTAGTATACTGTGTGATAAAAAATTTCATTAATAAGAAACCATTTATACTCTAACCTAATATACAAGCTACTAAGTCGAACTTTTCTAGGAAAATAAAACAGAAAAAATCAATCTAATAGCAAAGCTGCTGCAAGCTTGTCCGAGGGGTCGGAAAAAAAAAAGAAAAAGGAAAAATAGCTCTTCAAGGATTCAACTAAATTGATTCTTTTTGTTCTTTCTTTTGCTAAATCAATTTCACTTAAAAAACCATAATAACGTACAAAGATGGACCGGGGCTAATTCGCACCAACTAGATCAATTGCCAGTTCAAAGTCATTATACCGAGTACAACTATAGTTCCTACAAATATGGCTGGATCAATCTCCTTCACCATCTTATCTTTCTATACTTTCTCTTGTAAGAAGCAGAACAGAGGCATCTAGTGTACTGATTACTATGTGTCTACCACTCTTACTTCAACTGATCATCTCCTGCTCATGGGTATTGATATCTGCAAGGTCGGGAATGGTGACTGCAACATCATTTATGCAGACAAAACCAGGTTGTCCAGCCAAGTGCGGTAATGTTAGTATTCCTTATCCGTTTGGCATATTTGATGCTGCGGGTGGAGAAGGGTGCTCCATTAATGGAGTTGGGATTGGATACGGTATAACCTGCAATACTTCTTTTGATCCTCCCAGGCCCTTCTTAGGCAAAGGCTCCATACAAGTTTTAAGCATATCAGAATCGGAGATTCGAGTGAGAAATAACCAGGTTGCCAAAAGATGTTTCACAGAGTCTGGTGTGTGGATAAAGGAAAAGGCTTCCGTCGTACCTGATGTGTTGGCGTACAGCATAGAAAGGAGCCCTTTTACATTCTCATATACCAAAAACAGGTTGTTTGCTATTGGCTGCGACACTTCCACCAGTTTCCAAGGTTTTATTATGGCTCCTAACAAGAACGAAACCGAGTATGAAGGCGAGTGTCGATCGTCATGTAGTAGCAGAACAGAAATTGTGGAAGGGTCTTGTCGTGAAAGACATGGTTGTTGCGAGTTGACCATTCCCAAGAGAATAAACTGGTTTGCAGCAAACGTGTACAGCTTTTACAACCATACTAAAATCTGGTCTTTCAATAACTGTAGTTATGCAATCTTGGCTGAGCACGACCAGTACACGTTTCACGCATCTGATTTTCTTCTTCCCTCCACTGATTTTATTGCTAAAGAGAGTAATTTACCCCTCGTTCTTGATTGGGCAATAGGGAATAAGACGTGCGAAGAAGCACAGAAAGACTTGGCATGCCAAGAGAACAGTAATTGCATCAATTCTGATAACAATGAAGGCTATCGTTGCACTTGTTATGAGGGCTACGAGGGGAACCCTTACCTCAGTCCTGGATGCCAAGGTATATGCAAGTGATACTTTGATATGCTTCAATCAGGGGCACCATTTTTATCATGGATCGATCAATTGCTATAGTTATATTTTTATTATAGTTGCTTGCACACATATGCCAAATGAATTAAGCTGCAGATATGCTTGTTTAACAGACGTGAACGAGTGTGACGACCAAAACAACAATCCCTGTGCAGGGATTTGCACGAATACAAAAGGGGGCTACACTTGTTCTTGTCCAAAGGGCAGCCTTGGCGATGGCCGGAAAGATGGTCGTGGTTGCTTTACCAGGAAATCAATACTTGTAACTGTCACGATCGGTAATGAAGTTTTACTTCCTTGCTTGTTTGTTGTTTACTCCCTCTGTTCCAAAATAATAGGCCAGTTTGACTTTTTCCTACTTTTTCCTAAAATTTAGGGAACTTAATTAAACTAAAAATACTTGAGCTAAACTAGTTGTTTTTTTTTTATGATTGGTTTATCGTGACATATATCATGGGTTAACAAAAAAAAAAAAAGTTTAAGTCAAATATTTTTAGTTCAATTAAGTTCCCTAAATTTTGGGAAAAAGTAGGAAAAAGTTAAACTGGCCTATTTTTTTTTTGGAACGGAGGGAATATAACGATAACGAATTGATTAGTGTAGCAATTCAAGCATGACTATGAGAATGTATATGTATCAGACTATCAGTGCTCTCTGTCAGATTTTGGTGTGTTGTGTCTCAATTCTAAATTTATACTAATTGATTAATTGATGCAGGTATTAGCTTAGGGCTTTTGTTTCTAATAGTTGGCAGTTCATGGTTATACTTCTTCCTGACGAGAAGAGAACAAATCAAACTCAAAGCGAAATTCTTTAAGCAAAACGGTGGATTGCTGTTACAACAGAATGTACCATCAGATGAAGGTGGTGTTGAATCAACTAAGATATATACTGCAAAAGAGCTAGAAATAGCAACCAACAATTATGATAAAAGTCGGGTGCTCGGGGAAGGAGGTTACGGTACAGTCTACAAGGGAGTTCTGTCAGATAATCGAGAAGTAGCCATTAAGAAGTCCAAAATATTTGACCAGAGTCAGGTTGAGCAATTCATAAATGAGGT
>JAJJMA010282363.1:0-11918 GCA_023529015.1 Papaver nudicaule | reverse complement strand
GCTTGACATACCAACGCTAGTGGGTTTGACCGGACAATGCCCTAACACATTATTTTATCATGAGCTTCATTAGTGGCCTTAAAGAGGAAATCAGAAGCTCAGTTGAAATGTTTAGCCCAAAGTCACTTATGCACGCTTTTTCTTTGGCAAAATTACAAGAACAAAGTATAATTTACAGCAAAAGAGTGCTAGGTTTCATTCCAGATCACCTTATTCTTCAAATTTTTCTCCTAAAAGTAGCAATTCAGCTTCACCTTCTCCTTCTACTCCTAAAACTTTCAACACCAATTTGCTTAAAACTTCACCACCTAGTTCTTCTTCTCCTGCATCCAGAAAAATCAGTTATGAGCAGATGGTTGCAAGAAGAGCTAAGGGATTATGTTTTTATTGTGATGAACAATTTTCTTCTGGGCACAAGTGTAAAAATCAGCATCTATATATGACTATTGGTGAAGCAGTTGAGGAAGAAATGGTAACTGAAGAATCCTCTGATGTAGTTATCACTCATGAATCAAATACAGATCCCATTGAATCTGATATGTCCATTTCTCTTCATGCACTTCATGGCAGTTCCTCAGGAGAGACAATTAGAATTCCTGGTTTTCTCAAGGGAAAATCTATTTCAGTACTTATTGACATAGGGAGTACACACAGCTTTATAGACTGTCAGTTGGCTACTTCTTTGGGTTGTGCTATTCAACACACTCAATATTTATTGTTCACTATTGCCAATTGAGAAAAAACTATTAGCACTGGTATTTGTTCTCACCTTCATTGGACAATGCAGGATTATGATTTTTGTGGGATTTGAGACTACTGCCTTTGGGAGGTTGTGACATTGTTTTGGGAGCTGATTGGTTGAAGCAGCTAGGTGATATTATTTTCAACCTTTCCAACCTCAGCATCTCCTTCTTGCATAGAGGTCAGCAAATTACACTTATTGGTTCTCAGGCCAGGCCTTCAGTTTTTGAGATGAGTGGCACTGCTATGTGTGACTTCTTCAAAAAGAATACACATGGCATTGTTGGCCAACTATTTTCTATTTTTCCTTCTAAATTGCCTGAACCAGTAATTCCACCAGGGATTCAGCAAGTGTTAGACAATTTTCCCACCATTTTTGCTGAACCTACATCATTACCACCTCCAAGGAGTTTGGACCATTGTATTCCCTTGAAACCCAACTCTGAACCTCCTCAAATGAGACCTTACAAATGTCCTTATATTCAAAAATCTGTAGTGGAGCAATTGGTGACAGAAATGTTGAAATCTGGGATCATTCAACCAAGCCACAGCCTTTTTGCTTCCCCTATCTTACTTGTCAAAAAGAAGGACAATACTTGGAGATTTTGTGTGGATTACAGGAAACTTAATAACATCACTTGATAAGGTGTCAAACCTATCAAGAATATGTTCTCGATTCTAAACAACACAATTAAGATGTAGCAAAGTAAGTCGAGTTCGAATCCACAGGGAGGTGTGAGTTTTTGTTGTTATAAGGTTTAAGTTTGTTGTTTTTCAATAATAAGAATTCTGAAAATTATAAGATGTAATCAAATATGAGAGAAACATTGATTAAGGAATCATTCTCGACCACGAAACAGGAATCAAATTGATATAAAGCTAATTCTCTACAATCTTCTCGATATTAGTAACCCTAGAAAAGATACAAGCTCATCTAATCCGGTTATCTCCTATATTCACCTAAAAGAATAAGTTCTCCTCAAGGATTCTATTCATGTGAGCACCTAGAATAAGCTCTCTAGATAAAACTCACTTGAATGCATTAAATTCTATGAAATAGGTTACTCCTAGTGATGAGCACATAAGCTCGACTCATACACTAATGTCAATTTCTACATAAAAGTGTTTAACAAAATCCCTTCATCAACACAAATATATTGCTACTTGTGTCGAGATCTCCAAGACAATTACGGGTCTAGAAAATCTCAACTAGCAATTGTTTATCAACAATTCAATTTCGAACTTGAACTATCAAATAACATTAATAATAATAGCATGGTAGAACTTGAACAATAAGAAGAATAATTGCGGAAAATCGCTTATTGAATATCAATTATAAATCCATGTTTCGGGTTTTGAAATCAACCCTAACCAATAATAAAAGCTTAGCTACTCATAGTCTTGAAAATAAACAATAACATCTTTTAAATAAAATAAGGTTTTGAGCTAAAGAAAATTGAGAAAAGCAAACTTAGGGTTTTACCAAGCTTTCCCAAAACTGCAGCCAAAACAGATGAATAAAGATATATTTCTCTCCTCCTGCGACTCCTCTTTTATAGCTTCTCAAACTCTGCCCCAAAACTCCTGTAATCTTGCACACGTTTCCCAACTGGACCCAATTCTGGTTGTTCCCCAGGTAAGCCCAAACCAACTACTGAACCCGATCCATATCTTCCCTGAACCACTGCCTTTTGCCAGCTGGAAACTGTACCATAATCCCCTTGTGAACTCACGGTTAAACTCACTTCAGAACTTGGACACAAATCATCACCAAAGTCTAACAGAAACTGCATCTAAACCTTACTGCCCAGAAATCACAGTTAGCACCACTTCTCTGCCCTATATATTCAGGTCCAAATCTTGCACCCATCATACCCTGTAAACAGCACCAAATTCGCAACACAAGACATTTATTCCCTGCTCATATCAACTGCCACAGAACCAACACGACAGCTGCACAAACTCGCCATTCTGAACATACACCCTGCAAGAGCCATGTCAACAGCTCGACCTGAAACTCCCCTGAAACTCACCAAACTCCACAGAAATCAGCAGCACAACCTAGTAGCCATCAAACTCCACCTGCATCTATATTTCCCTGCCTGAACAGCCAGCAAACTGACTTTTGCTTCAGTTGTTCTCTGCCACACTTTCAGCAAAAACACCACTGCAACACCACCCCCAGGCCTACTTGTAGTTCCACCATCTTCTGCTCATACCAGCTGCACACAGTCACAGCAGCAGCAACAGCAGCACCATCTCATATTCAAACACCTTAACCTGCAACTACAAACCACTGAACTTCACAAAATTCACAGAAGACAAGCAACATAGCAGACCCATAAACCATCCAAATTTGTCCTTGAATCCACTGCCATTCGTACTCAGATTATCCCTCCAACACAGCTTGAATTCAATGCCATACACTTCACAGAAACCGGCTACAAATACCCCTTCTATAGAACCATCAAACCTCATACCAAACAGCATCAGTACCAGCAGAAACAACCCATTCTCTCCTTAGTCACTACAAATCTGAGCAGCATAACAAAACCCTTAAATCCCTGGATCTATTGCCTGAAATCGACCCTCAAATCACTACCCTCTTGAGCTCCTTTTCATTGTAAATTAGCTTCAATACTCCATCAATCTGAACCCAGAGGAAACCACAAAAAAACAGCAGCAGAAACCCTTTCTAATTCAAACATTTCTGGCAGAAATTTGCCCTAAATCACCACCGGCTGAAACACTGATCTCCTCTTCTTTCTTCCGTCATAAAGAGACCCCAAATCACTCTTAATTCAGGTCACCAGCCCTCCATAAATCAGCTGCCTTCTTATGGGCAGAAACCCAGCTCAATATCACAGACCCGAGCTCCAATCTTCACTGTAAAACAAAGCCGGAACCCCTGTAAACTCCCACCTCAAGCCATGAATCTGAGTCTTTAATTTCTTCTTTGTCTTGACCTTCGAGTTCTTCCCTTGAATCAGCATCAAAATCCCATTTCTCCTTCCTTCAGAAATCTCTCAATTTCTCCTCACTCTCCACTCTGCCTTGTATCTCAGACGAATAGATCTGAGAAGAGAAAAGTCTTCTTCTTCTTTTAATTAGGATAAGGGTTACCCCTTAGCGCTGTGCTGGGGTTGGGAATAACCGGGCGCCTTTAATCTACACTGATGCCCCTTCTTTACTTTGATAGTTGGCTGCCCTGAGAAAAATAGTTTGGGTGCTCTGAGAAAAATAGTTTGGGTGCTCCATTAGTTTTCTTTGAACTGAAATGACTGCCTCAGAACCATTTGTGGCTGCTTCTAACAAATTTTCCAGCTGGTTGCCCCCTAACAAGATGTGTGCCCTTAAAATGATTGTTCCATACTTTTTTCTCAATTCTTCTCCTTTTTCCTCCAAATGACTCTAAAACACCTACACAATGCAAAAGAAACGTAAAACGCAACTAATACAAGAACTATAGCTAAGAAAGCATAATCAATGAATACTTTAGAGAGGTGTTTTAGACACCTATCAAATTCCCCCACACTTAGACTTTGCTAGTCCCGAGCAAAATAAAATAAAATACAACAACTCCGTGTCGTAGAGTCTACGATTGCGCTTAGCATGCACAACACGCCTTTTAAACCACTGAGCGTCCCCAGTGGACGAGTGAAGTCTCGTGAGGGCTTACTTACTAGAGATATACCCACAAAACCTTCAACCAATTTCTAAGCATTCAAGGTGTCAAGTCTGCAAACAATCTATAAAAGAGTTTCCCTGCAATTACGGCGGTAGAAGCATATGAAATGTTTCACTAAGTACAGTAGCCAATGTGTGAATATCAAGTGTAAAGACGGCACCTTCCTCACTAGTCTGACATCCGCCTTGACTCTGTCCTCACCGGTTAACCACTCAAACACACATAAAGAGATATTTAGGGTGTCACACAAAGGAATTGGACGCTAATTTATGTTTCTGAAAATAAGAAAGACATCCGAGGACATCTTAGGAAATCATCATATAAAGGTGGGAACTCTTACTCACCTTCTCATCCGATCAGCAGGCCACATCCCTCTATCCACGGCATATGTATGATAGAAACAATGTGCTTGAGTTGTTGTTGATCTCTGAAAATTGATGCTTCCTTTGTCTTCGGCTTCTTCCTTGACCTTCTAATAACTTCTCTCAACTGAAAATGCTCAAGTAACACACCTTCCAGCTGCAAATTAGTATCTTGTATTCGCTCAAAGACCCAAGTGTAGTGTAAGATCTTTCTCTCATTCTTATGAACTGATTGTAGCTTCATTACTTGTTAAAATCTCACCAAAACTCTTCCAAAACCAACTGATTCATGCCAATAATCCTTGTACATCTGAACCTCTTCAAACCCATTGTATTCATCCACCAAACCCATGAAATTCACCAAAAATCAGCAGTCATTAACCTCGTTCTTCTCTCAACAGTAAGCTTTTGCACTTGTTTTTCAAATCAGTGGTAAAGAGCACCACTTCACAACTTGTTTGTAGCTTTAACACCGTTAAAACATGACCCCAACCGTTCATTCTCTTCATTGCTTCTTAGGCCAGAAGTTTAGGCCACCTTAACTCACATCTTGAACTCAAAACCACACAAACACAAACCATTGACCACCTCCCATTGTTGCATATTTTCAAAACCCTTTGTAAACAAGTACCAACCCATGGACATTGTGTCGCAAATTGGGTGGTAACAATCATTCTTGAACCTTGTTTCTTTTGTTGATTCTCTTGATGCTCCTTGACACAAAATTTTTTTTTTTTTTTTCTGGTTTTTTTTTTTTTTTTTTTGAAAATAAACCTGTTGATTCTTCCTTTACACTTTCCATGGTACCCAAATAATCTTCAACACTCCCACCTTTCACTTCACTTCCTTGTCTTCTTGGTCTTCACTTTGTAGCCATCCTTGTCTTGTCATTCTTCATATTGTAACCTCTTTGCTTCGACATTGTTGTTGGCGCTTCGGACTATCCTTCTCTTTGATTGTTGTAGCTGCTTTACATTGTTTCTATCTTTGCCGCTTCAAGAGAGATACGCCCTACAACACAAACTACAAGACAAGTAAGTTAGTTCTGATGTCATCTCCATGACGATAAGAAATAGCACAATGAAGTGCTGAAATGGTGCGAGGTAGATAGCTCATCATTCTACCCGGAGTTTGCGCAGATGAAACACTCAAGCTTCTTTTAAAGGCTTTTTCTGGCTCACATAGGTAGTCTCCACTAATGAACAAACATAGTGGTATAGTTACACATCTCCACACATTAATTTTCACACATGGCTATGTTCATCGTGACTCATTTCATCGTTCTAAATTCAACTAATCAAGTGGCAGGGAAACTCATCGAAATATTGTACTACAGACTTTAACATGCTTGACTCGCTTCGAACTTGGAGGTTTTCGAAAAACAATGCAAAATTTTGAAAAAAACAGGTACAAAATGCAACTTAACCTCTCCCCCACACTTGAATTTCACATTGTCCTCAATGTGAAGTGACTCATCCAATGCGAAAGTATAAGAGAGCTTCCTAATATGATGCGAAAAACAACAAAACACAAGAAAAGAAAGATATAAATACAAAACCAATGGGTTGCCTCCCATCCAGCGCTGCGTTTAATGTCCTTAGCCTGACTTTACGGTTCATTTACTCCTCCAGAGGGGGTAAATCACTCAGCTCAATGACTTCTTGATTCTCCGTCACAAATTGCTCATAGTATGGTTTCAACCGGTGCCCGTTAACTTTGAAGATCTTCCCTGTTTTGGGACTAGAAATCTCAACTGCACCATGAGAAAACACATTAATAACAATGAATGGTCCCACCCATCGGGACCTAAGTTTACCGGGAAACAATTTAAGACGAGAATGAAACATAAGGACTTTCTGCCCGACTTCAAAGCTCTTGCGACAAATCATCTTGTCATGAAAAGCTTTGGTTTTGTCCTTGTAGATCCGTGCACTCTCATATGCATCGTTACGTAGTTCCTCTAGCTCGCTTAGTTGAAGCTTTCGTTGTTTTCCCGCTGCATCTAGCTCCATGTTGCACTCCTTGATAGCCCAATAAGCTTTGTGTTCAAGTTCCACCGGTAGATGGCAAGGTTTTCCATAGACTAGCCGAAAAGGTGACATACCAATTGGCGTCTTGTAGGCGGTTCTATATGCCCATAGAGCATCATTGAGTCTCAAACTCCAATCCTTCCTTGTAGTGTTCACCGTCTTCTCAAGGATAGACTTGATCTCCCGGTTGGAAATTTCAGCTTGGCCACTTGTTTGTGGATGGTATGGAGTCCCAATCTTGTGAGTGACATTGTATTTCTTGAGGAGAGCATGGAAAGACTTCTTGAAGTGAGATCCTCCATCGCTTATCACCACACGAGGTGTGCCAAATCTAGAAAAGATACACTCCTTCACAAATTCACAAACACTTGAGAATCATTAGTACGAGTGGCTTTTGCCTCCACCCATTTGGAGACATAATCCACAGCAAGAAGTATATAAATATTCCCATAAGAACTCACAAAAGGCCCCATAAAGTCTATACCCCAAACATCAAATATCTCCACGGGGAGAAATTGGTGTTAGTGGCATTTGATTCTTAGCACCTAGATTGCCAGTTCTTTGGCACCTATCACATGCTTTGCAAAATAAGTATGCATCCCTAAACAAAGTGGGCCAATAAAAACCACTCTCAAGGACTTTGAGAGCTGTCCTCTTTGAGCCAAAATGGCCTCCACAAGCATATGAGTGACAAAAACTGAGAATAGATTGAAACTCGGAGTTAAGTACGCACCTTCGGATTACTTGGTCAGCACAATGCTTCCACAAGTATGGTTCATCCCATATGTATTGCTTGGCGTCCTTCTTGAGCTTGTGTTTTTGTGATGTAGACATGGTACTAGGTACCTTTCCCGTGGCCAAGTAGTTGACGATGTCCGCATACCATGTGGCTGGAATCTCAACCAAGAATAAGTGTTCATCCGGGAAACTATCTTGCAAAGGAATTGCATCTTCGGAAACCACTAGCCTACTAAGATGGTCGGCTACCGTGTTCTCACTGCCCCTCTTGTCCTTGATTTGAAGCTTGAACTCTTGAAGTAAGAGTATCCACCGTATGAGTCGTGGCTTTGCATCCTTCTTTGTAAGTAGGTAACGAAGAGCCGCATGATCAGAAAATACAACCACTTCGGTTCCAACCAAGTATGACCTGAATTTCTCTAGTGCAAATACTATCGCCAAGAGCTCTTTTTCGGTAGTGGAATAGTTGATTTGTGCACCATTGAGAGTTCGAGAAGCATAGTAAATGGCATGTGGAATTTTGCCATCTCTCTGCCCCAACACGGCTCCAACGGCATAGTCACTAGCATCACACATCAACTCAAAAGGTTTGCTCCAATCCGGTGGTTTGATGATAGGTGCGGTTGTCAATAGCTCTTTCAAGCAATCAAAAGCCTTCTTGCAGTCCTCACCGAAGTCAAAAGTCACCTCTTTTTGCAAGAGTCGGCACAATGGCATTGCAATCTTGGAGAAGTCCTTGATGAACCGCCTATAGAAACCTGCATGGCCAAGAAATGAACGAACCTCCCTCACAGTTGTGGGGTATTGTAAGTTGCTAATCAAATCAATTTTTGCTTTGTCTACTTCTAAACCCTTAGAGGATATAACATGGCCTAGCACAATTCCTTGTTTCACCATAAAGTGGCACTTCTCCCAATTTAGTACTAGATTTGTATCTACGCATCTCTTAAGAATAAGTGTAAGGTTATCTAAACATTTGTCAAAAGAATCACCGTATACACTAAAATCATCCATGAAAACTTCTATGATGCTTTCTACATAATCTGAAAATATGCTTACCATACACCTTTGAAAGGTGCCAGGAGCGTTGCACAAACCGAATGGCATACGCCTATAAGCAAAAGTTCCAAAAGGACAAGTGAATGTTGTCTTCTCTTGGTCTTCCGGAGCTATCACAATTTGGTTGTAACCTGAAAAACCATCAAGGAAACAATAATGAGAATGGCCAGCAAGCCTTTCAAGCATTTGATCAATAAATGGTAAGGGAAAATGGTCTTTTCGAGTCGTAGAGTTAAGCTTGCGGTAGTCAATGCAAACTCTCCATCCAGTTTGAACTCGAGTTGGTATCAAGTCGTTGTTCTCATTCTTCACCACCGTGACACCGGATTTCTTTGGAACGACTTGAATAGGACTAACCCATTTGCTATCGGATATGGGATATATTACCCCCACGGCCAATAACTTCAGGATTTCTTTCTTGACTACTTCCATCATAGGAGGGTTCAAGCGACGTTGAGCTTCTCTTGTTGGTTTTGACCCCTCCTCAAGAAGTATTCGGTGCATACACATAGAAGGACTGATTCCTTTGATGTCGGCAATGGTCCACCCAATGGCAGACTTGTACTCTCTTAGCACTCGGACAAGCCTTTCCTCTTGTAAGTCGGTTAGGTCCTTTGCAATGATCACCGGCAACTCTCCCTCGCCACCTAGGTACACGTACTTAATATGGTCCGGAAGAGGCTTCAATTCAAGGGTAGGTGCCTGCAAAATTGAAGGTAAAAGCTTTTCATTAGTATGTGGTAAAGCAATATAAGAAACATTATACTTAGGTGGTTGCTCTTGTAATGAATTAAGAGCGCAAATAGCCTCTATAAGTTCATCACTCACTACCACATCAAAATTCTTATTCTTTCCACAACCTAAACCATTCATGACGGTGTTTTCTAAGGCATCATCACTATTTAACTCAAATACTTGTTGAACCAAAGAATCAATGACATCAATAGAAAAACATGAATTAACATCACTAGGATGTTTCATCGCCTCAAAGACATTGAAGCGAACGGTTTCACCGTCAAATTTCATAGTTAAGCTGCCCTCATCAACATCAATGATGGTCTTGGCGGTTTTCAAGAACGTTCTTCCCAACAGCAACAATGTAGACGAGGATGAATCTTCCTCGTTCATATCAAGAACATAAAAGTCAGCTGGAAACACGAACTTATGTACCTGAACCAACACATTTTCAACAAAACCTTTCGGGTAAGTGTAAGACCTATCAGCAAGTTGTATAATAGTACCCGTAGGTTGAAGAGGACCAAGATCTAAAGATTCATAAACAGAAGCGGGCATCACATTAATAGAAGCTCCTAGATCTAGCAAAGCACGCTCAAACCTGGTTTTACCAATTGTACATGGTATAGTGAAACTACCAGGGTCCTTGCACTTTGGTGGGAGTTTCCTTTGTAGCACCGCGGAGGCACACTCCCCCACACTTAGAACCTCATGCTCAACAAATTTGCGCTTGTTGGTGCAAAGTTCTTTGAAAAATTTCGCAAACCGAGGAATTTGCCTAATCATGTCTACAATGGGTATGTCCACGTGAACCTTTTTGAGAATCTCCCAAATGTCTCTGTCTTGCATCTCCTTCTTTGACTTCGCAAATCTGCTTGGAAAAGGTGGAGGAGTTGCATGAGTAGAAACCAAAGGTGTAGGGTTAGAATTCGTTACCAAATCGGCCTTTTTAGGGGCTGTAGTATCCTTGTCCGCTTCTTCATTGGGTTCCACCATAGGTTCATGGACCTTCGATGGTGATTGCTCAACTTGCTTTCCACTTCGTAACGTCACAGCATTGACGTTTTCCTTAGGGTTCACCACTGTTTGGGAGGGAAGAGTACCCGCTGCATGTGCTTTCATCAAGTTCATGTCATTGGCTAGTTGACTAACTTGATTTTGCACTTCCTTCAAAGTCATCTCTGTCTTTTGTTGAAATTGGTTGAACCCTTGAACATTCTTTGAGATCTCTTGCATACCTTGCATCATAAGATTGAACTTGTCATCCAATGAAGAACCATGCTCTTGACTGCCTTGTTGTGGTCTTGGTTGAAATTGAGAACCCCTTGGTCGATTGTAAGGATTAGGAGCCGCCGCACGTTGATTAGCATAACTGAAATTTGGATGATCTCGCCACCCCGGATTGTATGTGTTGGAGTAAGGATCATATTTCTGCCTTGATTGCTCTTGGTACAACGCATTTGCTTGCTCCATCTCATTGTTATGTGAAGGAAGAATTACTGCTGCCATTTGTTGCATCATTCTCTCCATGCTATTCATTCGTTGATCAATATGAGACGCTTCACTTACTTCATTCACCTTCTTCACGGTCACATCGGCTCGGGTGGAGAATTGTTGAGAATTAGATGCCATATTCTCAATCAAAGTCTTTGCTATTTCAGCGGTTTTGTCAAGTAAAGCTCCACCACTTGCGGCATCTATCATTGCACGATCATGTGATAACAACCCTTCATAGAAATTCTGGATGATAAGTTGCTCACTTAGTTGGTGATGAGGACAACTAGCCAACAATTGCTTGTACCTCTCCCAATACTCATAGAGAGTTTCACCGGTGATTTGCTTAATGCCACTAATCTCCTTTCGAATCCGTGCCGCTTTTGAAGCTGGAAAATACTTCTCAAGAAATAATTTCTTCATCTCGGTCCATGTAGTTACACTTCCCGGAGTGAGGAAATATAACCATTCTCCCGCAGCATCAATCAAGGAGAATGGGAAAGCTGCCAACAAAGCTTTGTCGGCATCCACTTTTGCTTGCTTCATACTTGTAACCACATATTGGAACCGTTGCAAGTGACGATTTGGATCATCTCCCGCCATCCCACTGAACTTAGGCAACAAGTGAACGAGTTGAGGCTTCAACTCAATGGTTCCATCTAACTCAATGCAAAGGGGTTGTTGGTCCAAGTTAGGAGAAGCATGTTCCTTGAGAGTCTTCTCCGGTGGAGGTATGACATTGCCCTCTGCTTCCATCTCTGTATCTGAATCTGAAAAATCACTTGTTGAAGAATTAGGAAGCGGTGTGTTGACTGCCAAGATGAACTCCGCTGAGTCCTTGAGTACCTTGCCCGAACGAGTTGTAATTCCCACTAATTCCCTTGTAGGAGCCAGTGGTTGCACCTGAAATCAAATTTTTGAGTGAAAGTTATAATCGGATTTTGAAACAAAAAGCAAAAATAACGAAATAATAAAATAATAACAACTTCAAACTACCACTGCCTCCCCGGCAGCGGCGCCAATTTTGATAAGGTGTCAAACCTATCAAGAATATGTTCTCGATTCTAAACA
>JAJJMA010282323.1:0-22416 GCA_023529015.1 Papaver nudicaule | reverse complement strand
GATGAAAATCCTAGAAGGAGATGGCCAGCTGCAGAAAGAAGAAAGAGCAGATTCATGAAGGAAATAGAGATGATCCAGGGGAGATCAAGGAATGTGGGGAGATTCCTGCCCATGCAGCGTGTTATTGATCCCCAATTGATCAACAAACTTTTAGGGATGATGGTGCTGCAGTACATTGGGTATGCTATTCTTATGGCTTCCATTCCTAAACAATGTTGTGTTTTTTTAAGTTATTTTGTGCTTAAGGATTTATATTTTGGGATACTGTTATTGGTTGCATGTTTGAAGTTAAATATTTTGGGGGTTTAATACATTAAGTTAAAATTAATGGTTTAATTTTTGTTTGAATTACTGTTAAATTGATGTGTGGTGAGAATTCTGTATAGTCCAATCATGAGAATTCTGATTATTGTTGATAATTACTGCAACTGTTGTTCTTAGGATAATCCTGTTAGAATGAAGGTGGTGGTGTGGGTATAAAGAAGTTGAAGTTTTAGAACAGGGCCTTGCATGCGAAATAGATTGGGAGGTATAGGAATGAAATATATGCTTTGGAAGGATTCTTGATTGAACGGTCAAGAACTTAGAGTTGTTTCCCTAGTCTATAAGCATTAGTAGATTGCAGGACAGGGAAGTGGAGAATGTAGCTCAATTACTGACTATGATCTCTGACATAAATTTCAATGTAGGCTAAGGAATTTTGTTGTAGTTTCTTTGATTGTTATTGATGTGTCTAGGTATTCTAGTGGTGGTGTGGGTATAAAGAAGTTGAAGTTTTAGAACAAGGCATTGCAGGCCAAATAGATTGGGAGGTATAGGGATGAAATATATGCTTTGGAAGGATGCTTGGTTGAACATTCGAGAAATTAGAGTTGTTTCCCTTAGTCTATATATCATTAGTAGATTGCAGGACAGGGAAGTGGAGAATGTAGCTCGGTCACTGACTATGATCTCTGACATAAATTTCGATGCAGGCCAAGGAAATAAGCAGTTTTCAGTTTCAGAGTGTTATTTTAAGTCTATGGAGGCTGTAATGTTTTTGCTTGTTTATCTTTGGATTTGCTTATGAATAACTAGTTGGCTGTAATGTTTTAGATTTTCTGTATGATTTCTTTGGTGCCCTATAATATGTCCTAGACAAAGTACATCAACCTAATGTGTAAACTTTTCAGTGTAACATTATCAAACCAGAGTACAATATATGAACTAACCACACTTACAATCACATGGAAATACAGACTACCATGAACTTAAAACAAATCTACATTTCTAATGACAATCAACAAACACAAAAATCAGACAAATCAACAAAAATCCTACAACAGCAAACAGATCTTAGAGATTCAGACCTTCAATACTCATAACCAGAAATTTAATCATTGACACTCAATGGTTTCGACTATAGATGTTGTAAATTTCCAATTCAAAGGGATACAAGTGAAATACCTTAACCAATAGAGCATCGTCAGATCCAAAATTTGAAATCAGTTTCAATCCTTCTATAAGAAATCGACTAAACTCAAACCAGTTTCCAAATCGATATTTCATAGAAGATTTGATTGATTCAATGATGTTGATGAAGTTCCCGCACGCTAAATCTCACTGTGCTCGATGAATTTGGCCGTCAAAATCGACGTCGGCAGGGAAAGAAACTGGTGATAGAAAAGAATCCGGTGGAGAAAAAGAAACCAGGGAGAGAAATGAGTGGATGTGGCAGCTTAAGTTGTTGGTGTTGGACATACAGCTGAGCTAATTCAGAAATAATAAATGGTTTGATAATTTTTCTTTTATTTTCTTTTGGGTTTTCTTATTTTCGGATCTGTGGTATTAAGTTAATCCGTTGAAATAAAAATCTGGTTCTGTTACGATGCTGGGGTTGAAATTTCATCAGCCCAAAAGTGGGGCGGGGAAAAGAAAAGTCGAGGCTAACTTAGGAAGTGCACCCAAATATTGAGGGTAGGCGGGTAATTGCACCACCAAAAACACGGAGCACTGTAACAGATCGCATTTTCAGTAACCATTGAAGACGTTACGAGCTTCCCAACAGCGTATGCGCGTTGCTGAAATGCAAACCGTGACTAATGCTGCTGTTGGTAAAAACTGGAATTCGTGTAGTGTACGGTTGCTTACCTATTTGCCTTACTAGCCGTAAGTTTGGGAAATGTCAAATGTGTAGCTGTTTCCAAGAAAGAGCAGTAGGGAACGTATAGGAAGATCTAAGGGATATGTGGTGTGTATACATTACAGTCCTTGGTGGTGGGGGTTCATTGACTTGACCTTGATACTATATAATCTGATGTCTCCCATAATGTTCTTGGACATACTTTCAATTGTTCACACTATCTTCTTTGTTTCGCTATGTCATTCTTCACTGATCCTGAGTTGTTTCTGGTATGGGGACGCCAAATGGGTTACAAGTTTTACGTGTTTAGAGTTCAGACGAAACCTGGTTGCCCATTTGTGCCTGGGGAGTTTTGCGACTATGAGCTATTAGATTTCTCTAAGCATCTGTCTTTGCCCCATAACAAAGAGTCTGATTTTGAATCTCTCTTTGCCTACTTGAGCAACATTGATAAGTTTGTCAACTGTCAAGGTCTTGTCATCAACTGGTTTTCCGACGATCTAGATTTGTACAATAGTTGGTCCTGGTCACCCGAGGGGCTTAACTTGTCCAACTATGGTATACATCATGCTCAAGAAAACCAATCTGATGCAGGCAAAAATGACCTTGAAGATCGAGATGAGAAACTGCAAGCTCTTGAGAAAAGAGTGTCGGAACTACATGAAGAATTGTACAGGCAGAGGCAAGCTCACGAGAAACAAGTTCTTGATCTGACGGCAAAATTCGAAGAATGCTTTGGTGAATCAATTGATGAGGAACAAGCTATTTGAGTGGGAAATGTAGACATGTTAATCTGCTTTCAACCCGTCTTTGTTAATTTGCTTTTGTTTATGCTGCATTTTGTGTATCCGATCAGAGTTGGCAAAGTGTATTAGACTTGTTTCTACTCTTGGTTCATTCGAATTTATTATGTTCATCTGCTTGGCTGCTTAAATTTATGGAACCAGAAAATAAATTGTAATCACTCTTTCAAAATAAGGTAAATGAAATGTGACCTTGCGGCTCTTTCAAAATAAGGTAAAATAAGTTCATTCGAACTTACGGCTCCGAAGTCAAATAGGTTAGCAGCCGTAACTATACTTACGGCTGCAGAATATTACTTACGGCATGTAACCTTGCGACAAATAAATTTTGATTCAGAAAACACTTACTGCTACTAACTAGAGTATCGGTATTAGCCGTAAGTAAGTTACGGCTACTAATATTAACTTACATCTTGAATCTGAAGCTTTAATGACAGCCTAACTTACGGCTAGCTGTTCTTCAGATGGCAGCCGTAAGTACCTCTCGTTCACGAATTTTGATTATGATGGAATGAATCTGACCTAGTTTTCAATACAAATGAGTGATTTTAGATGCTTATGTTAGGTGCTCCATTGTTCCACCATTGTTGGTAGCATCCACGATAAAAAAAAAAAAAACAAACTTATAGCCGGCGGCGGCGGCGGTGATGGAGGCGGCGGTGACAGGGGCAGTGGAGGCGGTGGTAATGGTGTAAAAACACCATGACTTAATTATTTTTTGATTATCAGTTTAATCAAGTTTAATTTAGTTAATTATGTGGTAACTAATTAAACACTAAACATAAAGGGCAAATTTGGTATTAAAAAGAATTTTACATAGGGAGAGAGCCAAATTACTTTTGGGAGACCAGGATCCGGGGGCTTCAATTTTTCTTGAAGCCCCTAAATCAGCTTTCAATATATACTCATATGACTTACTGATTGTAACATGGATGTATCATGTATGCAATATGGTGACTAAGTACGGCGAAGGATGATTCAGCTTGGTTCAGATCCCTTGCTCTGGTTGAGAAGGCCATCGTTCCCAAGAATGTCCTTGTCAAGTCACATATATTCAAAGCCAAGGAAAGCATGTCACTTGAACAAATTAAAAGTAGCTAGAATAGTGTTCATATATATATAGTAAGGACTTGATTATGGGGATCATCGACACCGTGTTTGATTCCATAGATCAAAGTATTTGAAAGTACTGAACCCAGAAGCTCTCAGTAATTTTACTTCATATCTACAGTACACTGCAATTACTGAATCAATTAATGGCTCACGTGAAGTAGACTTGTTGAATACTAACAGGATATACGTATTTAGAATTGCGCTCGAGCAATAGCTTTGCAAAAATGAAGTAAGCAGCATCAGTTGGATGAGCCTCATCCCAAAACACATACTTGGATCGGTCTTTACAAACCTCTCCCTTTGGATTGCACGGTAACAGACCTTGTAATGGATCGGGAAGTGTTTGGCAACATGAACCTTTGTAATTCTCAAACCCTGGTTAAACATCAGAAAGACAAGACCCATTAATTAATCATCATAATGAAGTGTTATTAGCAGAATTTACAATATATTTACGCACCGTAAGATTGATAGTTATTGATAACGTGAGAAAAAACGCCGTAGATATCTACATATAGGAATTTGGATTCAACAAATTTTGTGTTAAACTCCATAACTAGGCTCTTCAGTTTCTTGTTGAAGTACATTGCTGCATCATTCATTTCACTGATGCACGAATCACTGGCCTTATACCATGGTTTGGAATTCAAGATTCTATTTATAGCTCTTTCTACTGGGATGCAACCAACAGGTCCAACATTTGCAACAGAAACCTTTCTTGCACCCATTTCATACAGTCTCTGGATATATATAGTGCCCACGAGAACAAATCAGTCTCTGCATGCATTGCATATACATGTGCGTCGAATAGGTAATTAAATGAAAGAGAGTAAATAAATCATCTTACAGTTAGTTGAAGTCTGAATCTTGAGATCAATATATCAACAAACATCTTCGGGGTAAGCATCTTTTGCTCTGGTATTGAGAGAAACGGAATGAAATAGTTGTCAATGAAATCATTGGAACCCATTACAACAACGAAGAGAGCTCTCGCAAGAAACTTATTCGAACCATGATCACCGAGCTTAGAGATTATATAGTTCTTTGTATTTGCAAAGTTATCGAGCTGTGCATCCATGTTGATTCGGTTGCCCTATATACACGAATGCTGCTCAATTAGTTATTTGTTACTACCTCCGTTCCACATCAATTGAGCTACTTAAGTAGGCGTATAGATAGTTTATGAATTACGTACTAAGACAGCGCCAGTTTCATTAAGAATTCCACCACCACCAGACGCATAGTTGACTCCGCGGAGAACGACATCTCCGACTGTTTTTGGATCCAAGTAAGCAGGGATATAGTCTTCCACGCCAAACATTTCTCCTGCTCGATACACGATCATTTAATCAAATTCATATTTCAGTTAGAGAACCTGAGAAATGTTTTAGCAACACATTGTTTCCCAAAAAATCAAATTCATCACAAATTAAGAACACGAAAAATGTTTAGCAAATGTCATACCTACTATGTCAACGAGTGTTCGTCCATTGGAGTAACGTCCGGTGGACGTTTTCCCGGGTGGAAAATCAATTCCGTAAGGAAGGAAATTGTTTCTAGAAATTATGCTATGATCAATGTAGTTATTGTTACCAACATCAACCAAGGAGTCCCCAAGAATATATATTGCCGGACGCTGAAAACCCTTTGTATTCCCTTGAGGTGTCACCGATATAGTAGTACCCCAACTCATGCCAAACACAACGAGAACCAGCATAAGAACATTCATGGGAAGAGAGTTAAGAAAATCTGAGCATGAAGAGATAAGTCTATACATTTTAAACAACTTATTTTTCCTCAAAAACAAAGAAGTACGTAACTTGCATTATTGTGCTGTTGTGTAAGGCAGTTGATTTTATGGGTTCTATTTATGAGCTACAAATGCAGTTGACCATTAATTTACACTAGTACGAGACATGTGCTATGCACTGGGTGGTTACCTTATTGCTTTAATTTGTTTGTACTCTTTATCATTTGCTTTGTTTGTACTCTTTCTCGTGAACCCATATTCACAACTTGGAACAAGTGCGGCTCTAGTGATTCATTCCATTGTACTATGTTTTTGTGTAGTGTTTTTCCTACGGGTTATGGTAATTAATTAGCTGCATTAGCTTGTACGGAGACTCAAGTAGAAATTAGTTTTAATATTTCTCTCTAACCCAAGTAGTGATTGGCACCATGGAAAGGTCACTCAGCTGAATGTTTAAAAATGCTCATTAGACATTACTTATCAGTTATATATCAATGGACTAGTTAAGCAGTTTTTTTTTTTTTTTTGACCGGCAAACGTAGAAATATATTGAAAACTTACCAGAAGTAAGCAAGGAAGAGCTCAAAGAGCTTACAAAACCAGCATCTACATGGAAAAAAATCAAGCTGAAAAAACCGAACAAACAGACCCAAAGGCAACTAGTAATCTAAATTACAAAGAAATTGTCCCAGTTCCCTAATACATATATAATCCAAACTAGTTCCCGTAAGCTCCTCTGCATTTCTTCTCCACAAAAATAAGCTTGAACTTTGACTTGTTGAATTAGAATTACACATTGAGTGTCCGATGAACCTTGTTCTAAAATGATATTATTACGACACTTCCAAATGGACCAGCAAATGGGAGGCAGGAATGACTAGTTAAGCAGTTAAATGGGCAAATTTCTCATGTCCCATCTACTCAAGGGTTTTATTAGTTGGAGTTTTCTCATACTAATAGACTAGGAAATAAGTGTGCACGTAATTTAGCAAATTTTGGTTCTCGTGTGCGACATGCAAGAGTGTGTCTTCAACCTGGTTAGAAGACCCTTCTCTTTTCATTTCAAGCACTATCATGTTAGACATTGCTAATTTGAATCGTTCATGAAATTTATCTTTGAATCAAAAAAAAGAAGAAGAGGGATTAACAAAAAGCTAGTACTAATAACGAAGGTAGTCATGAAGCACCACAAATCAAATTGTAAACTCATGGTAATATTATTCCTCTCATTGGGGTCAACATTGATTAAACATGTAATGAACTAATGAAGGCTACTGTAGAACCAAACCTAATATGGATGACAGATAGTGGGTTTGACAGTTTATCAGAAATATCATACCAAAATTTCTTAAAGATTAAGTGCTTACCCAATTGACTGGATAGCATGTGGTTGCTGAATTACAGTTTTTGTTCATCAAGTCCATCATGCTGTTGAGTTCCCCGTAACAGGTATTGCATACTGCAACCAACTCCACTGTTGGTCATCGATGTTGAATAGCCATATGAGGGAGCATAATTTAGTGTGGTTCTACCACTTTTACAGATAGATAGAACAATTCCATTTTTGCCGATGCAGAAGAAGTGGAAAAGGGTTTCTCAGAGAAGAGAGAATTTTCACCAAAGTATCCCAATTTGTTGATGACGGAGTGAAAGAATCGGAGTGTACTTACTAATTAGGAACGATTCATGACTTTTGACCGATTTAGCTCAAGTGTTGGAACCAGTTTCCGCTGAATGTATGATGGGCGAAATAATTTTGATCTAGCAATGCTAGAGCATTTTTGATCTAGCATTGCTAGAGCCATCGGATCTATTAATCCAATGGTGGTGATTTTGAATGGAAATTCAGTTTTTACTTTTGGAGTGAAAACCTCTACCACTAGATTAGTTGATCCAATGGCTCTAGCAATTTTTTTTTGATAGAATGAGAATTTTATTAAATCGTCAGGAGAAAGCCTGAAGCTTGTCTTTGCTTACAAGTTCTAGAATCCATGTAGGTATAGTATCAGAAAGTTCAAAACCACACCTATCTTTATTACAATGTTTAGAGATGGCATCAGCCACTCCATTCCCATCTCTACCTATATGTAAAAACTTAATATTTTTGAAGCATTTAGAAAGAAGTTGAATTTCCCGAATAAGTCTTCTGTTTTCCCATCTAACTAAGGAGATATCAGATGTTATTGAGTTGATCACCATTTCAGCATCAGCTTCCACTTCAAGATTTTCTATCTGTAGCTTTAGCCCCCACTGCACAGCATCCTTAACAGCCAGACATTCGGATTCTTCAGCATCTAATGCCTCGTTGCCTGCTGCTCCATTGACTACCTCGCACCTACCTGCAAAATCGCGTATTAGCATACCAATCCCATATCTAGAAATTTTAATACAGCACTGCTAGATCAAAATACTTATTAGATCAAAAATGCTCTAGCACTGCTAGATCAAAATACTTTTGTATGATGGGCTGAAATTTAAAATACAAGTCGGAAACCCAACATGGCAATTCTCTTTACTCTTTAGCCTGCTACCTACAAGCCATAAAAGAAATCTTAGCTCTTCTTTATAATCTTTAAAAGTGTTGTTACCTTACAGTGGTTGTTCTTTTCCGCGATGTACATACTTTTCCATTCTATATTATAGAGATCATAGTGTTTGCTCCTAAGTTCATGTCTGACTTTTGAGTCAATATTAAAAACAATACTAAACAAGATCAACTATTTTTTTCTTGTAGAAATTATGTGGCACGAAAGGAGTATTAGATGTGTCTTACAAATGACATTTTTGATCAGTTTTTTTCAGTACACACTAAGAGCAAGCACTATGGTTCACATAAATAGAGAAATTATAGAAATGTCTTGGAGAAATGGAGAAGAGCAACTACTATGGTGTAAAAATTCTCTATATTAGAGAGATAGAGATGGGTTTCTCTATTGCCTGCTATCAATCCGTAGCAGGCAATAGGGATAGAGATGCGAGGCGGAAACCGAGTATCCGCAGGGCGGAAACTGAGTTCCCGTAAAATTCTAATAAATCCTTATAATATTTTGTGTGCGGAATCCGAGTTTCCGTAATTTGAGTGTGGCGGGAACTGAGTTTCCGTCTAGAGATGGCTAAGACCACCGTGGTTGCCAATTTATGTCATTTCTGCCATCCCTACATCTTCATAATCTAGAGATGCTTTATGACACCATAGTGCTTGCTCTAATGTAAAGCGGATAGATTAGAAATATAAATATTTATAATCTCTTGTTTTTTTCTTAATCTGCGTGAAAATAGCACAATTCCAATAGAGGAGTATGTTGATGTAGTACAATATAGAGCCGTTATATTACCGTTGAAGATCATCGGAATAATATCCATACCTGAAATTGGTCGGATAATCCATACTTCAACCTCAAAATGATCTAATTCACCTCTACAGAGATCAATTTCAACAACCTCGCACCTCAACATCGCTCTAGTGAAGATTTTTATGTTATGTTTGGCTGAAAATATGTTATTAAACTAATTATTGGGCTCCTGTTCATGTTACTTCTCTGTTATCTTTGTCACTATCCTGTTAACTGGTGATACTTTTGTTACTATACATGGTTCTTTTGGCTACTATTCGTTGATCCGTTTCTTTTGTTTCTATACCTGATTAATGTTATGTTATTAAACTAATTATTTGGCCCCCTTATTGTCACTACTCTGTTATCTTTGATAATATCCTGTTAATTGGTGATACTCTTGTTACTACTCCTGGCTCTTTTGGCTACTATTCGTTGATCTGTTTCTTTTTGCTACTATACCTGATTTCTGTTTCTTTACCTGATTCCTGTTACTATTCCTGTTTCGTAATTTGTTCTACTTTACTTCTCTTTGCTGCTCTTTCTATTCTATCTGAAAGTTGATTCCTCTCTTTTAACCTCTCCATTCTTAAATTAAAACATCCATAACCATTAGATACCTTTAATTTCATAATAGAAACCCGAGATCTATTAAAATCTCAATCCATCCTTAAAGTTACTTTGTTACTATCTCTCCATCTTTCATAGTAGTACTGGAAATGAAAAAACTTTACTTAAAAAAAAAAAATCATTTGCTCTTCCCTTTATAAGGGAATTTTAATTCTGTTAGACTTAATTCTTTAAATTCCTTTTCTCTACGACTTCTCCTCACTTTCTCGGGCTAACTCTGCATACATAAACTTAACATAGGCGGCATCGGCTGCTTCTTCATCTCCTTTGTTGGACTCAAGGGTCCCCGTGGCATCTATTTCAGTTATTGACCCATTTCCACTTTCTAACCATTGGTTGGTCATCACAAACTGACTTGGCTGCGCAGGCATTTTTACGTCTCTTTTTTCGGCAGGTGTAACTGAAAAAGTCAGATCCTCTCCCTCTGTCTCCCATCCGGCTCCATAGCTGCTTTCGGTCCCCTGTTGGCCGTCTTCTACTATCGGTCCCCCGCCCTCTCCATCGTCACTTTCAAACTCATATCCATCAAGATGATACCAGTCCCCATTCTCTGACTCTTCTGCAGGATCATAAGACGAATCAGATCGACGTCTCTCTGAACATCTTTCAGCATAACTATTAAACTCAAAATCTTCTCTAACTCTCATTTCATATAAAAATTGTTTCTGACGTTCTTCTGCAGCCCGTGTTACATAGCGATTATAGCGGTCCAAACACAACACCTTTTGTTGTGCACGTGCCTCTGGAGTTACAGGAAAACGAGAATAATAGCCCTCAGGGTCGGGATCCTCTCCAACAGGAAAAGAGGCTAACTGTGTAATCAAAGGAAGTAAAGGATATTGTGCTCTCCTTTCATTCAACTCTGCCAACTGCTCTTCCTCGGTCTTTTTCTCTGCAATTCTTCTTTCTTTGGTGCTGCTGGTTTGGAACTACTGCCTTCATCTGCTATTCCTTCTTCATAGTCTAACTCTCTCTTAACACTTTGTATTACTCGTAGTGTCTCTTCACTGGTTTTACACCACTGATTAACCATTCTGGTTCCTATTGACTATTTTAGTTGATAGAAATTCTGCTTGTTTTTTCTTTTAATCTCTATATTTATACTGTTATTGGCATTAATATGCCAACCACTAAAATACCGAGAATTAGATGGGGGAGTAAGGGAGTTACTTCTTCAGATGGAGCAAATGGAAATACCTCAATTGTACTATTGAGAGACAAAAAATTAAGGACAAAAAAGAAATGGGAATACTAAATTATAATTACAATAATAAGAAAGAAGCTGTAATACACAACACCTACGATAGCTTTGCAATCAATAAAGATAACAACAAAGGACCGGAAGATAGAGAAAATATCTATCATAATGTCTGTCAGAGGGATATAGCCAAACGTTGGACTACAAAAGGTACTACTCGGAATACAGATAAACACAGTGACTTGTCCAGCAACAATAACTACAATGACAAACCTTATCTTATAACAGAGAAGACTGCTACCTATTACACAGAACCTACTTACCCTAACAATTTCAAATTCAATAGACTAGATATTAACACAGATCTAAATCTCAAAACTATTTTATATTATACATTCATCTTCAACAAACCCAACCACATATCCTTGTTTTGCCACCAAATCTGTGTCCGAAAGTCTACCTGAAACCGGAAGATGTCATTCCAGAACCAATTCAAACTAGTCTCAAACCGTGATGGCTAGGCTATGCAATAGACTTTCTTTTGATATAGAGAAAATTTACCACGATATACAACAATTTTGGAATCTAAAGTCAGGTGTGGTTATCAAACTATACAACAAGAGGAGAAATTTCTACCAAATTCATGTCAAGGCTGCTGATGATTTTGAAAAACTAAAGAAAGGAGGTGCTTGGTGGCTGATGGGGGAACTGGTGGCTCTGGTAGAATGTCCTAAAGAAGGTCCACATATGATTCATGAGGAAGAGTATTACAAAATCAAAATCTGGCTGTTTGTCAAAAATGTACCAAAAAATTACATTACAAAGGCAAATATGGAAGCTATTTGTAAACCTGCAGGGAGATACATTAGGCATGATGAACCATATGGAAAAAGGATGAAAAGAGTGTTCTATGTTATGTGGAGATAAGTGTGATTGATACTCTACCAATGGCAACTGAAATCTGCTTGGGCAGTACTACTCCAACTGTGTGCGATTACAACTACAAATTGTATGGTATACCAATCTGCAAAATCTGTAGAAGCATTGATCACTCAAACAAAAAATGCAATGTGACTACAAACAGAGGAAAGGAAGTTCAAAAGGAAGAGGATAAAGCGGAAAGTATAATCCATCAGACTAATAACAGAGGTAAGGGTAATGGAGAGCAAAACAAATTTGAATTCGTTCCAATGAGAGATGGAATTGTGAAGGAAATCGAAAATCCGTTCAAAAACCAAAAAAATACAAATCAAAACCCATTCATAAACCCGTTCAAGAAAGAAAATACCAACAATTCTCAAACTGAAGAACAGCTCATTCACAAGTATGTGGTTAGGAAAAAATCTAATATAAAAAAACTGGCAAGAAATCAAAAGAAAAATAGAGGAAATCAGTCTGCTAAAGGGCCGGAACCAGTAATAGAAATTATGGGCCATCAATCGGAAGAAATACATCCTCTAGCTCTTCTTCAAAAACCACTTCTTCTAAGTGAATATGGAAAACTGCTAAGAGAGCGAAATCAGATGCCAAGACAGTGGAAGAGATCCAATAGAAGAGCTGAAAAAGAAATTATGGATGAACCAATGGAAGATCAGAAGGAAAAGGAAGACAAGGAACAAATCACAACAACTCAAGATGCCAACAATGAAAATACAAGAGGAAAAAAAAAAATGGATTGGAAGAAGCAGAAAACATGAAGAGAAACAGAATGATGGAATTCATCCTTGAGCAACACATTAAGGCTACAACAACTATGCTAGGAGCAACAATCACAACCCAGAATCAGGAACACAAAAGTGATGAAAAGCCGTTCCAATTTGGAGCAAACACACAGAATAAGGAGGTAAGCCTCAAACAAAGATATGGAGAAATTGTAAATTACATTCATGTGAGGATGCAATTCATAATTATAAATAGGTAACAATATGGAACTTAGATATAAACAAAACCTATGATCGTAATAACATGGTTAACATACATACTAAAGATTTTAGAAAATCTAAAGATTATCCAATAGTATCATACTTCTGGCAATTCATTAAGACCATTGCATGGAACTGCCAGGGATTGGGAACCATGCGAAGCCTGAAACATACAATAGCTTAAATCATCTGTTGAATACTGAAATCCGGATATTATCTTCATTTCTGAAACCAAACAAAAAACTAAAACAGTGGAATATATAATCAACAAAATTAACATGCCACACTATTGGATTGTACCACCGGTAGGTACTGCAGGAGGTTTGATTCTAGCCTGGAAAAACAATGTTAATCTTAATACTCTGAACTATAGTACTAACCAAATTAATGCTAGAATCATAGACCAGACGGACAACTCCAGCTGGATCCTAACTTGTTTCTACGGAAGCCCTTATAGTAGATACAAATATGATTCATGGAATTGGATTAGAAATATGAGCAATGAAATAGATGAACCATGGGCAATTATGGGAGACACCAATGTAGTATTATATGAACATGAAAAGAAAAGCAGATTTGAATTCAACAAAGAGGAAGCAGAAATTTTCACTGAAATGCTACAAGATTTAGGTTTGCATGATCTAGGCTTCAAAGGTTACCCTTTCACATGGAACAATAGAAGACAAGGCCCTGACTTCACTGAACAAAGACTTGATAGGGGAATTGTGAATAATGCTTGGTTGAAAAAATTCCCTACTTCTTCTATCTCTAACTTATCTCCTAGACTCTCTGATCATGTCCCTATATGCCTTAACAATTATACCTACTGGAATGATGGACCAAAACCATTCAAATACTTGGTCCTTGGATGGAACACCGGGAGTGTAAAAACACTATAGAAAAAGCATGGGAAAACAATCATCTTGGATCTCCAGCTTTTTGCTTTGCTAGTAGCTTAAAAAGTGTAAAAGTAGCTCTGAAAATTTTTAATAGAGATACTTATGGCAACATCAATACTAATATTCAAAAAAACAAAGACAAGCTAGATGAGGCTAATAAGAATCTTCCTTCCAGTGAAAAAGCTAGAGAAATGTCTAAAATAACTATTGAGCTCAAAAAATGGTATAACAATAAAGAAGAATTCTGGAAAATTAAGAGTAAGGAACAACACCTAGTCTTAGGTGATACAAACACTCAGTATTTCCATGACACGTCTAGAATCAGATATAGAAGGAATAGAATTGATATTCTAAAAAATGAGGAGGGGGAATGGCTTCAATCAAAAAATGACATCTCAGAAAATTGGAATGTACGCTAAAGATTCAAGAACAACAACTATTTTGGAAATACTAAACACAAACTATCAAATTTTAGAGCAACTGCTTTTAATCTAGTCAGTAGATTTCATAATATTAATGCAGCAAACATCTCGGTCTATTGTAACAAAGTAATTGTGGCTGAAAGTTGGGTAAACGAGGAATTACATGTACTCATAAACCATATCAACACAAATACTAATATCAACTGGGCTACTAATATGTATCATTTACCTTATCCTCATTGAGCAGAGGATCTATCTATGAATTTTATTTATAAAAAAAAAAAAAAGTATGTTGATGTAGGCCAGCTTCCTTCGGAATGATGGAACAGTGGCGACAATACTCTGGGCAAAATCACTGGCCACCAGAAACTGCACAATGAAAGTGGAGGACCAATGCACCATGACCCCAAAGTTCAAACACGGACCCACTATAGCCGACTCAACTTTGTTTTAGGCACCCATATTTTTGGATTCCCAATTCTCCTACATCAACGATTTACCGTCTCATCACTTTCTAGGGTTTTCCTCTTTCCTCCAAGAATGGCATCTCAAAGCAGGAAAGCAGCAGCGATAAAAAGCGGCGACGAAGAAGGAATCTTAGCTAGGGTTTCAAGTACAGTATCTCAATCAACAGTAGTTTACCATGGCAAAAAAGCAGCATCGAATTCAGCTTATTTCACTAAAAGGCTCGTTTTGAGTACCGGTAAAGCAGCTTGGTATCTTGGTACAAGTTTCTTGGTTCTCGCTGTTCCTTTTTTCATAACATATGATCGTGAGCAACAGATTACTGAGATGGAGATGCAGAATGCTAGTTTGCTTGGAACTCCACCTGCCAAGTGAAATTGATTTGATTGATTCGGTTTCAATCAATCTAGGGTTAATGTCTTTCTTATCTGTTTGAGATTTTAGGGCTTTTTTTTTGAGGGACAGGAGGTCTTTTAATTTGTTGCGGTGTAATAACAGAATTTACTTTGGCGTAGAATTCCTATTAAGAATGTAGAATCTGTCTTTTGTTTCAATTAAAACTCTCTTTGCTCTGTCAATGCATTTGATTTTAGTGTAATCGTGGAAATTTCTATTCATATGAGTATGGTTATGCACAATTACACTGATGGATGAGTTATTTTTATGCTGTAATTTAAGTTTACAAATCTTCCTGTTAATGCATTGTCTTTTCCTTTCGAATTAAAATTTTAGTTACCCCGGTGATTGATTGATTACCAGAATTTGATATGATAAGTAGGATACTTATATCTGTACAGTTACAGAAGAATTGAAGGAGATTTTAGTGATCTCGTTGATTGATTGATCGCTAGAATTTGATTAGTAGGATTCTTATATTTGTACAGTTGCAAAAGAATTGATTAATACAGGGAGTATGAATAGAAATGATTTTAGAATTATAATTCTGACTGGAGATTTTGGGGTGGTTTTGATATCAATGCGTTTGAGAAGGAACTGAATACAGGTACGTGACATGATCACATTTCTTGGTTGTCTTAGTATTGCATAAGATTTCTAATCTATAGAGTGTAATTAGTGTTTTGATTGGCCTGGCAGGGGATAATTTTAACCAACAAGGAAGGTGTGTCATATTCTTCGTTAGGTATGACCTAATGATGAGAAAGCCGTTGACGATCTGGAATGTATGTTGAGCAGAAGCCAGAAAGTCAACAGTTGAGGACTTGCATTTGGAGGTGGTTTAGATAGAATAGGCAATGGTTAGTGATTTCCTGCTGAGTTGATTTGTTGCAACTTTTATGTTAACGTTTAGTGAACTTGTAAATCTATGATACTAAGGGTGGTTCTCTTTGTCCTGGTTTATTGTAACAGGGATGCTGTGCAGTAATCGCAACACCAAAAGTTCAGGTTGGCTTGCCGGAGCTGACACTTGGAATTATTCCTAGGATGGGAGGTACTGTTTATTCCGTTATGAATACTCAGCCAAATGTTGAGGATATCAATTAAGCCGTTTTACATATGCAGTAGGTGTCATCTAGTGTTTACTCGTTAAACAAACTGATTTCATATATTCTAAGAACTCAACGTCTTCCGAGATTGTTAGGGACATCAAATACTATTGAATTGATTTTGTAGGCCTGCATTCATATGACTTTGCTTGATTGTATTGGTTGCCCTTGCTGCGTGGTCCTTTGTTTCATTTTTTAGAGCCTTGAACCCAAAAGAGGCGGAAGGCCTATAGTGATAATAATCTATATAAAAAAACTGGTAAATAAGGGGTTTGGGTCTATCTTTGTTGTCAAAGTCAAAACACAACTGATCACCTACTTCATGGTTGATATCCAGTTATTTTCTTTACCCTTACAAATTTTGGTAGGAGGGACGTGTATTGGGTTGGTTTAGTATCACTTAATTCAACTTGAATGAGTGTCAAACAAAAGCAAGAGTGAAGATTATTATATGAACAGTTTGTAGTGAGTAGGTATACACACTTCCAAAAAAGCATGTTTATAAACTGCTCAGCATCATCCTTTTGTGATCCTTTACTCACAGATGTTGGTGCGGGGTTGATGGGTTTGGAAATTGCCTCCGCCCTGATTTGTTGTTCTCGAGGAAATCAATCCAGAGTACCTGCAGAAGGGAATAAAAGCCAAGGTCCTTAGCCCTGATTTCCATTTCACAACTGTTTTCGGAAAATTATATACCTCGAGGAAATCAATCCAGAGTATCTTGCTAAGGTCAAGATCATACATAGAGAACAAAAGGAAAGGTTAGTTTTTCAGCAACAACTTCTTTAGCTGTGTATTGAGGTTTTAGTCTGTTTGACACTAGCATCAGTTGGGGTCAAAACAAAACAACGTATGGTAATTTTGCTGACCACAGATATCAACTTTAAAATTGTCAGGTGTTGGAAAGTAGATGACATTAAGATGGTTTAGCTGCTCAAAACAGAAATTCAACTATTATAAGGTTTTATCCTATCCAAAAAATTTCATGTCAACTGATAAGGTTTTATCCTATCCAAAAAATTTCATGTCAACTGAAGTGGCAGCTGAAATGAAAATTCTGCTGGCGAATTTTTTGGGCTGTGTATTAAAATATTTGAAATTTCAGCTGTTTTTAATCCTTTGTAGACGGGTGGTATTTGTTATTTTCGAGTGATGTGGTAATTGTAGCTTTATAATATTGTCTTTAGATACTCATGGTTAATATACTGTGTGTGCCATCAAATCTTCGAGCTCTGCTTGCATAAGGTGATGCACGCCTTCTTAATCCTTACCGGCATGCTGGACTACTCAGAATTTAAGCATGCCGTTCTGGTGATAGAGGTTTGTTTCTATGTTTGGTTCTCTTCCGAGTCACAATGATCCATTTATGACTTCTTTTTTTAATGCCAAGCATTCCTGCAGTTCTTTTTAATACGTGGTGAAAGTCTTAAAAATAAATCGTTATCTAAGTGATACAGCTTGGTCGAGTGATGAGGCGCATACAGTCTACAGTGCAAGATTGCAAGGATATCCTAGCAATATTGTCATTGCCACAAATTCGGAGATGGGTTTGTTATAATTCATTGATATTTCTACCTTTTTGTAGAATTTGGAGCAATTTTCGTTCCTTTTTTCCCCTGCTGCTAATTCAAATCACAGTCGTTATTTCTGTTACTCTGATCCCCCAACTTTCCAGCTTAGGTATTTTGCAAATGATTGTTTCTACTTTCTGAGCAACAACAGGGCATTTGGTCTAGTGGTATGATTCTTGCTTAGGGTGCGAGAGGTCCCGAGTTCAATTCTCGGAATGCCCCATCAGACATTAGTTGGTTGGTTTGCCCTTATAGCTCAGTGGTAGAGCGTCAGTCTTGTAAACTGAAGGTCCGCAGTTCAATCCTGCGTGAGGGCATCACTTTTCTTTTTTTTTGTGAAGTTTTTGTCCCAATTTAGGGAACTCTGGCTTGCGAGTTGTTAGTACTTCGAGAATATCTGAAATTGATTCAGAGTCTATTTTTGTTATCCTACTTGCATGGTTTACGTCAATGTACATCGAGAATATCTGAAATTGATTCAGAGTCTATTTTTGTTATCCTACTTGCATGGTTTAACGTCAATAAAAGCAGTCTGGCCTACAAGTCTGAATGAGAGTGTAGTGAACACAGTGGAAGCACTTGCACTACAAGTCGGGCCTGCTCTGGTAAGACAATAAATTCTGTTTTTTTGTTAATCAATGGTTTCTTTCTTCTGAATGTAGTTGGTTGAAGAATCTTGTATAAACACTTCAATTTCATTAATTGTGTGGAGACGTGTGCTTATAAAGGTCAGCAATCTGAATGGAGATCTTGTTACTCGAAATTGGGGTATGAAGAGAAACCTATTACTGATTGCGTTATAACAGTGGGTTGGGACAAAAGGTATGTACTGTTTTGGTCTTGTGTTTTGTTGTTTAACTTAAGCTGGTAGATACCGGTTAATTGAGACCTCTATTTTATATGCTTGATGTGGCTAAAGTGGCTTGAGACATGAGGAATCAAGTTTCTTTTCAGTGAGAATAATAACATGTGTACTTTTGCTTTTATCTCCCCCCCTTTTAATGCAAGCAAGACTATGTGAAAGCTTAGGTGTTCGTAGCCATCAGATCTTTTAAAATTAAAGCCCAGCCGTCGGATTTTAAGAAATCCCGAAAAAAATTCCGTCACAACTTTCAACCGTGTGACATGAACTGACTAAGTTACCCCTCTATGGATTTTCATTCTCTTCTCACGTTTTCGTAATATGAAAAGGTCACGAAGGACAGATATGTCAAATGGGTAAATCCAGGTCTGTGCTTCGAATCTCACACCCTCACCTTTCAATTTGCACCTAATTTCTTCTCAGTTATTCATCGATCCATCTTCTTTCGATTTTCCTACAACAAAGTCGAGTTCCTCATTATGTGAATCTCAGGAATTCTCGAAGAAATCTATGTTGTTGCTGATAAAGGTATCTATTAAGTTTCCTAATTTCAATCTTTAGCAATACAACAAAACTAGGGTTTTACGAATGAGATTTGCATTAACAACTTAACAACCATGGCGCACTTGCATTGATTTCATAATTGTTGAATATGGTATCATCAATTTCTAAAATTGATTTCATTTTTGAAATTAGGGTTAAGATTTAGAAGAGAAATCAAATTTCTGAAATTGGGTTGATTTAAGAAATTAGAACTAACATTTTGAAGTGAATTTTCTTTTTATGAAATTAGATCTAATATTTTTAACTGAAGATACTAAATCGAATTTCAGTTCTGCATTAGCGAATAGATTTCAGTTTTCTGAATTTGCAGGTTCTTTGAGTGAATTTCAATGAAACTAAACATGGTCGAACTTCAATAATTTCATGCGACTTGAATTAACTTCTTATAGTTGAGATTATTATGTATGAATTGCGTTGTCGGGTATGTTTTATGTATGAATGAATGGCATGGCAAATTCACTTCTTCATCCTATGTTTATCTAGCCTGAACCTTTGGCTGAAAACTTTTTTTATGTAAAAAGCTGCAGAATTGATGAGTATGTTTTTGCTTATATTCGCATATGGATTGAGCAAGTGTGCAGGTATGTTCATTACTAGAAATAGTATCTTGAACTTAAATTTTTACTTGAATATCTCATAGAACATCTAACTTACTGTAGTAGCCGATTACTGTTTGCTTGAAATACATTGCTGATAGCCAGGGGATAACACATTTTAGTGGCATGCATGGTTAAAAACTATGGATTTGTGGTTATTGTTAATGGGTGTGCAATCTGTTAACCAAGTATACATTAACTGGACCATTGAAATGGAGTATATAAATAGCATGGTTAACAGTAGGTTAAATACATTGTTTGCTCATTTGTAGTTGTCATATTCATCCTCAATTACAATTTTTTTTCATATTTTTTCATATCACAAGACAATAAGCAAGTTGACCATATTGTCAAAGAAGTAGGGACTTCATTCGTCGTTGGGAATATGGTAACTCAAGTCGTTCATGTTTGCCTAACAAATGTTGCTGTTCTTTTTATGTCAGCTTCTTACAGAACAACAATTTGAGGGGTCAAATTCCAAAGAGCCTTAGAGAAACAAGTTGAATCTCAACTACGACGAATCTTCTCTTCACATTATATTATAAAAACATGACTTGGCACATTGAGATTGAGTCTTTCAGTAGTTAATCAATGTTCATTTGCTTCTCATCAGGACATCTCTTGGAAACATCTTTTGCTTGCTCCGTCACCTTCATAAAATAACAGATTGCATACCCATTGTTAGTCAATCTGTTAATGTGCAAGTGTATTCCCAGCTAGGCCTTCACTTTCTGCAGTCGATAGTACTCTGTTGTTGGGGAAGTACACATCTTTGTTGGGGAAGCACACATTGTAAAGGGATTTGCTGACGGCAATTGGGTGATGCCATTTCTTTCATTTGGTATGTTATATGATTTAATTGTGGTTTTATGATTTGATTCGAGTAGACATTCATTCAAGTAGTTTTTAATTTTATCAGCAAAATTATGAATGCCACTGCCACCTGATTCTCACCTTTTTTAATAACAAACACAAACAACCCAGGTTTGAATATAACACATTTTATTGCACTGGGTCATATTTTTTTCGAAAATAGAAACCGAGTGTGAAAAAACTATCATCGTCGACGTGCAACGCACGTGCACTCAACTTGTAAAATATAAGAATAATAGTGCAAAATGTTTCAACTGAATGGCTCAAGTAAACATTGCAAAGAATGTTGGAGAGTAGATGTAGGAACAGTTATAAGTCATTAGGCAAGTATTCTTACTGCATAAACATTTCCATAAAGTCCTGTAATTGGTATACCTTTGCTGCAAGACAATTTACTTGAGATTGCTTGTTCTTATTCGCTTTCTGTCAGACAGCAGTGTTGACCATTGTTGGAGCTCTTTGGACATAATTATGGATATTGTTGTTACAGGGTAATTAGATTTGGGCAGTACACGTTGGTACGGTTATTAAACAAACCTTAGCAGAACATGCCCGTCTAGCTCAGTTGGTAGAGCGCAAGGCTCTTAACCTTGTGGTCGTGGGTTCGAGCCCCACGGTGGGCGCTACATTTTCTTTTTCTCCCTAGTGTGCTTTACTCATGTTCTAGATTTATTTTCTTCGTTAGCCTTGTTGTACCTTGCTTGTAATTTGAAACCATGGAAAGTGCCAATAACTAGTTGAGTCCATATATCGGAAACATGTTACTTAAAATCTTCTTTTCCAATTATAATAGTGGAAGGATTGGGCTTTAGACATTTCTGAAATGCTTAAACCATGGACATTGTCTCTCCAAAGGATGGATAAACTTTGTTTTTTTTTTGGCTGAAGGGCGTCAATTAATACAAATTGCATCAGAACCGGCTACGAGGACTACTTCAAATATGCCCCTCAGCACCAAGCTTGCCTTGGTGTGATTGAGGAGGGTGCTGTTTATGGAGGATATTCTGGTCTTGTGACAGGTACTCTTTCTCTTGCTTGATACCATTATGATATGCGGATATGTGAGAGTAGTGCCCTTTCAATGCGAATGATGTTCCTTCATTGTATTAAACTGATTGCAGTAAAGATCTAAGCTTATTCCTGTTAGAATTCAGAATAATTTCAGTTCCTTTTTTCTTTCTATTCCCTTTCATTGCAACTGATGTTTTCTTGTTGTTGCAGTGGTGGTCTTATATTTTGGACTGATTCAGTTAGAGCTACAGATATATATATTCAAGTATCAAAATGTGGTCGAAGGCATATGGAAACTTCTTCAGACCCTCCAAGTTTTCGTAAGAAAGAGCAACAAAAAGAATTTCTTTGGTACACCCTTTCTTCTTGGCAGTTCGTTCTACAGTCATTTTGAAGAAGTGTACAAAATAACTAATTCAACTCTCTCAGCAACAAGAGGGCAATTGGTCTAGTGGTATGATTCTCGCTTAGGGTGCGAGAGGTCCCGAGTTCAATTCTCGGATTGCCCCCCATGCCCTTATAGCTCAGTGGTAGAGCCGTCAGTCTTGTAAACTGAAGGTCCGCAGTTCAATCCTGCGTGAGGGCATCATCTTTTTCTCTTTTTGTTGGTAGTAAATTTCTTTTTTGAGCTCTTTAAGGTAATGTTGCTTTTTGAGGTCAGTTCAGTATATGAAAGTTATTCAGAGTCTAATTCTGCTATCCATACGAATTTGCTGCGAACTGGCACTACCTAATAGCATAGCTAGTGAAGCAGTGCAGGATAAGGGAATTATGTAGT
>JAJJMA010282310.1:16519-29143 GCA_023529015.1 Papaver nudicaule | reverse complement strand
GAGCCAAATATTCCTTGTACTGTGAGTAGAGGGTTTTGCCATCATTGTTTCCACACAAAAAATTATTATTTGCTCTAGCCTGGTTTCAGAATCTGAAAATGGATGCGAGAGTTGAAAACCTGGAAACAACTACTGAAGGCCTAAAGAACCCCATGGTTACTATGGTTGACAATCAAAAGGAGATAGTGGAAAAGCTAGCTGAGCTTTATGGTAAGCTTAATTCAATGGTTGATTTGGTGAAACTTCTGGAGAGGGTGTAGAAAACTTGCTCAAGAAAGATGGAAAAACACAAACGAAAATGGAGGTTCTTCTTCATCGGGTACTCCTTCGAAACTTAAAGGTAGTATTAAATTAGTTTTTCCAAATTTCAAAGCACTGAAGATCCTACCAATTGGTTATGTAGAACTGAGCAATACTTTACACTTTATAAAATTCCTGAAAGTGAAAGGGTTTCTTATGCTTCTTATCATCTTGATGATGATGCACAAATCTGATATCAAATTTTGAAGGAAGAAATGGTATAGATCACTTGGGAGGAGTTCAAATCATCTCTTCAAACTCGTTATGATGTTAATGTTTTTCTTGATTTCTGGAGAGCTTACAAAGTTGAAGCAAACTGGAGGCGTTGAGGACTATCATAAGCAATTTCAAAAGTTACTAAAAAAGTCTTGTTCACTCCAACAACCAAGAATAATAAGTTTATTTGTTAGCGGATTGCGAGAATCGATTCGTACTGATGTGCAAGCTAACAACCCAGTCACATTGTCATAAGGAATTGGGTTAGCTCATTTGTATGAGGCTCGTGAAATGTCGAAGGCACAAATAGATATTGATCCAGCAACAAACCAAGGGATGGTTCCAGTAAGGCAATTAACTACCTTAGAGTCACAGGAAAGAAAGAAACAAGGGTTATGTTTCAAGTGCGATGAACAGTTCAAGCCGGTACACCTTTGCAAGAAACTATCCACGGTCACTCCAGTCATTGAAGGGATTGATGGAGATCATATCATGGAGGTTGACAGTCCATAGCCTTGGGGACAAGGCTTAATTCAAAGGGGGAGGAGTTGTTACGAGTTTTTCTTATGTTTCTATTTTATTTTTTGAATTCTTAGGTTAGCTGTTAGAATCATGGTCAGTAAGCAATAAGTTTGAACGTCTTGTTAGTAGTGTCCTAGTTATTAGGATTTTTTTTTTTTTAATGAAAATTAACTTTTATTAATTATCATCAACTGAAAGAAGCTTACAAGAATTGGATGGGAGCCTGGCAACAAGCTGAGCTCTAATCCCTTTTTGAAGTACAACTCTTATCCTATGGAAAAGAAAATCCCCAACTACAACGTTTCCATCATGGCTAGCCATATAGTTGCGCAATCTCTTCAGGAACTCCACCGCGTCACTACCCAACTCCCCCAAGGTAGAGAAAGCAAGCACACCAAGACCAAAGCCCTGAGCAGTACATTTCTCTAGATATTTGTCTTTTTTGCGAATGACAGCATCATCGATTGCCTTGCCCGGAACAAAAGCACGCACCCCAACGCCTGTAAAAGGTGAAACAACTGTGATATCCATACACATATCATGTCCGTTATCCCAGTTATACACCAAGACATCTGCAGGTCTCAAAGCTACACCGGTATCCGAGAGGAACCCCAAATCAACCTCTTTCTTAGCTGGGACACCCGCACGATAACAAATATCAGCAAAGGTATCACGAACCAGGTCATGTCTATACTTGAGACCAATACCACTCGAGCAATGCAAGGCATGGTCCCCAAAAATATCCATCTCCCTACCACAACTGGTGCAACTCTCCCCTTCCTCGAAGAGAGGGATCCCAAGCCTATAACGCAAAATAGCTCTGAAATGTCGAGACCCAAGTTTTTGATTGAGCCCCTCAATCGGAATGGCCAACAAGTAGTCTTGCGCGTGCTTGATCTTGTTACACTGCCACAGGGCTGAATCTCGCTCAGTCATAACAAACCGGTTAGGTAAATCATTCTTCACAACATCAAAGTATTTGATTGCCAAAGATCTCATAGAATGGGGGGCAATGTCCTCAATGCACAATGAAGAATTCTCAATACCACATACCTGCTTGTAGGAGACAAGGGCACACTCAAAATTGGGACTCAAACCAGACACACCAGAATGTCTCAGAATGTTCTCCTGCTGAGATCTAGTCTGAAAGCACGAAGCCAAATAACAATACTGCATAGTGTCCTCCGTAGTATACACTCCTAGCCCACCATACTTGATGGGGAGTGTAGCAATCCTATGTTCCAGCGAACCAAAGCCCGGTCCATCTCCTGTGATAAGCTGCCGAAGAAACTGCTTCAGATGATCATCGAAAGCCACTTGTGCCTTATCTAAGTACTCAAGTCTAGTTGTTCGCATAGCAAAGTATAACTTCGAGACACCAGAACAATTCCTCAACAGTAACAACTCACCCTGTGGATCTTTAAGCTTCTGTAACTGTATAAAACCCCAATGGTTAGATCTTATACAGTACACCCAAATAACATACAACCACATACACACAATCATTACTAACATGTATCTAACATCTAACATAAAGAATAGCAAAGAGTTAAGGGTTAGAGATACTTGACAAGGTATTTTACTTGGTTCGCCCTATCATCAGGACTACATCCAAGGATCAACACTATAATAAGCATGGTTACAACTCTCTCATTACCTTACTAATCTTCTAAGTCTAGTCTCACAATAAGAACCCTAATTTCAGCCTTGGGCTATAGAGAGCAAGTAGAATACTTTTCCTCTCTCTAGACCAATCTGAAATGTGTCCAACCCTTTTCTCCGTAGGTTAACTCGCTATTTATAGACCTTTTACATGGTGGTATACAGCTAATACAAACAAAGTTGGACTGACACTATTTGTCACGACTCGCCACCATACATACATCGGCGACCTCATTCCTTACTTTACAAGCATAGACGATAGAATCCCCTAAAGGATAAGATCAATGACGCATCTTCCACTGAGTCAAACCAGTCAACCTGACAATGTATCCGTTCTGAATTCTCTTAAATGCACACCTAATTATCACCTAACAATTGGTGACGTATCTCCGCTCGCTTATCCACATCTCGTCGTAACCTTGGCTCCTTCACTATACTCGCCGAGCCATACTATTCAACCCAACGTCATATATCGCCCAGCCTGTTACTCGCTGATCCAGAACATCTCAGCTGTATTCTTTTAATACAGCATCTCGTCTAGGATGCTTTTATATCGGATAGGTATTTTCTACCCTTACAGCTTCTGAATAGCATCAATCAGTTCAGTGGTCTTATGAACCCTGTTAACCGCCAAATTTCTGCAGAATTGGGGGTTCAGGCTAACAGGTCCTCCCAATAACTTAACACCCTCAGTAGGCCGGCATATATCAGGTGGAAAAAACCCCTCAACTAGCCCCCTGCAATCAACTGAAGGCCAGAAGAGTTCAGTCTTTGAAACATTAAGGTGCAGCCCCAGAGCAACGCATTCCTGCTGAATAATTTCCAAGGCTTTGGCCACCACCAGTGTGTCACCGACTAGGGTCCCGTCGTCTAAATACCATGCTTGAAGATCCAAAGGGCATAATTCCGCGATTCTATGTATCAAAGGATGCAGAGTTAAGGCAAATAACATAGGACCGAGAGGATCACCATGTTGTACTCCTTGAGCAGACGATAGAGTATTGTCCATATAATATAGCTTAGCAGGTTTTGCGTAGCAAAATTCCACCCACCTGGAAATCGAAGGACAATGTTTCTGAACCTCTCGAATCATTGCAGATCTGCTGACAAGATTAAAGGCATTAGAAAAATCAACAAGAAGCATCGAAGTAGATGTCGAGTCGCTCTTTGTCTAAAGAAGCCTGTTAACAGCATGAAGAATTGCCTCTCCGCCACAGGGAACCCCGACACCAAACTGATAGTCACTAAGATAGCTCTCCATTCCCTTACCAACATGTGAAGCAGCAACTTTAGAAACTAGACGTCTCCATATAGTGCCTACAACAATAGGACGTCTGCCACCTCCGGGCTTGACCAAGGGAGTAAGAGGAGCTGAAGCAACAAACTCCCCTAAAACCGAAGGGCAACCACCTGCAAGCCATATATTCACCAATTCAATAATAGATTTGATGAGGTCATCTGACACAGCTGCAGCAGAACCACTCAAAGCATCAAGCAAATATTGGGCACGAAGACCATCTCTTCCGCACGAGGTCCCTCTGGGGAAGCTTTTCAGCTTATTCAGAACCAAGTCCTTAGATGCAACGAAAGGTGATTGCGATATAGGTTTTGCTGGAATCAAATGAGGAGGTGCATATGGATGTTTGGCCTGCAACTCCTGCAAAGTCCCTGAGTTGGAAGGAGCCACCACATTAGAAGTCAAAGTACGGATTGCAGCAGTGTATAACCCGTAACCCAACTTCTTACGACACAGTCGTACATTAACAGCCTCTTGATCCTCTTGCGTCTTCTCTTGGTTTTTCCTTTTGTTATCACGCCTCGACTCTTGTAGAGAAGGTTGCTCCTCTAAAGCTCTGTGAAGCAAGGTGGCACAACCATTAGGTTCAGACCAACGATTCAAAGCATGATGTATCGCTGCAATCTGTAGCTTTTTCCAGTCGCCAGACCTCTCCTCTTCACTACTTTGGGGGAAGTAAATGCGAATATCGTACAAATAGGAAAAAAAAGCATCTGAATCCACAGGGAGATGTCGCTGGGGCTGTGAACAACCCTCTGAATAACAGCGTTAAAAGTTCTGGAAAAGTGAAGCTTACACTTGGCGGGAATGCTGGAAACCGTAGTGATTTGGATCTGTAGTACCTTGTCCAGCAACTCAAGATCAAGCCTACGCGCGGTATCAGCTGCAGTATCATCAATAAGGCCTACATTGTCCCCAATAGCATGAGCTGGACAATGGATTCCATGCACCAAGAAATCGACCCCCTCCCCATTCCACGGACGAAGAGTAATATCTCCATTATGTCGCTTACAAGGATTCCTCCAAGCAACTAGACGCATACAAGGAGGGCATAACCACATGTGCATTTCCCGTAAAGTGCGCTCCCATGCTTTGAACACGCTATAATTGCTAGCGATAAGTTGACGACACCATTCTTTTCTCACGACATCCGGGTAGTGCTTATGCTCCAAATGTTGAATCAACGACCCTTGATTGTAACCTCTGCCGCCGACCCCATTCTTACAACCATGAAAGCCTTGCAAGGGGCAATCATATTTAGCTGCATCAGTATGAACGTGGTTGGCACCCTGCGACGCTGCTGCTGTAGGACATCGATATTTGCTGGCTCTGGGGTCTATAGTTGTTGAATCTTGATACCCTGACCCTGCTGTACTAGTGATGCTATCAGCAATAGCGCCACAATCATGGGAGGATGTAGTTGCGACGCCTGATGTCGCAGCAAGGTGAGATGGTTCCAAGGCTTCAAATGGTGCCATGATAGTTGCAGAAGATTGAGGATGGCACACAGACATGGGAGCTGCAGAAGATTGAAGATGACACACCGGAGATTGAACATTAACAGCATGGGGTGCATGGCCTGTAAATGTTGTTGTCGTCGTCGCGGGATGGACTTGCAGACGTGTAGGTGTTACAGGAACGCGGAGACGATCACCAGCAGCAGCGAAAGTAAGTGCAGAAGATTGAAAATCACGAAAACTACCAGGCTGGGCTGTATGACCACCAACAGGAGAAGCCATTGAAGTCTCCAGAATTCCTCCCGTGGAACTTTTTGGAATGTAAAAGCATTGGGGGCGACGTGCAAATGATTGAAAGGGTGCTGTGCTTGTTGATTTTGATGCAGAGGATTGAGACGTGGAAGATGCAGGCGGTCTGGCATGAACATGTGGTTTCTTTCGCCGGTAAACACCATGAGCAGAGGTTGCCGGCGCCTGAGAAGACCCACTGTGGAGAGTGGCAGAAGATTGAAGCTGGGTTTTCCGGGGAGTTCCATGTCCGTCTAGGGCTGTTGTACCAGCAGAAGTAGCAAATCCATGGGGTCCTGAAGTCAATGCAGATGCAGCAGCCGTGGCAGATGTAGGTGGAACAGATCTTCGCTTATTCTGATCACAGACACCATTAATGGCAGTTGCAGGAAAACACCGTGCAGAAGATTGAATTCCGATGGGGTTTGTAGCTGGAGAAGATCGAATAACCACTTTTTCGGAGGCTCCCTGAACAGCTGAAGATGCAGAGAGAGTAAGCACCATCAGGAATTGGAAAACCCAGGAAAAGCTGCGTCAAAACCCTAAAAACTGGCAGCCATGAGCACTCAGTCAAGGTAGGGGAATCTAGGGTTGCCGTGAAGCTGGAAAACTCAGGGAGAGAGGAAGGAGATGGAGGACAAAGCTTGATGAAAAGAGTGGAAGAGAAATGGGGTTGATCAGATGAAATCCGCAATCCCTCGCCCAAAGTTTTCAAACTTGCAAAAATCGCCGCTACGAAAATCCCTCGCCCAAAGTTTTTTTTTTTTTTTTTTTTGAATATTGGCAGAGGCATTTAAGTTCAGTACAAATTAAAGAGGCTACATGCCTTAGTATCAGATTCCACTTCCGGCCATCTGATATTACAAACCAAAGGAAACAAGATCAAGAGAAGGCCTAAGCCCTCATATATCACAGTAGTCACCAATAGATACCAAAGTTACCATCAGCACACTTTCGAAGTTGACCGTAAAGTCATGTCCTTCATGTGCTATGACTATCCACAAGAATAGCCTAGTTTTTTGAAACAAAGACATCTCCCTTAAGCCACCAAGTTGCGAGAGAGTCTTCCCATCCACCATATCGATACCATACTGAAAGCAAACTGAAAAAACAGTAGCACACCTATGCACAAAGCAAGCACCCATATGTATAGCCATACAAACAAGAAGAGATAAAAGAAACATAGTAGTCCACCATTAACGATACCCAAGAGGAACACAACCATGTTGGTGCTCAAACTGCTGGTTCCTCATCAAAGACCTCATTGATCATGCGAATGCCTTTGGGAAGGCATTCGCAGTTCAGTTAACATAACATCTGCAACATCAATTTCCTCTTGTGAGAAACCCTCATCAGGAACAGACATTTTCCAGGTTGAGTCGACAGAGTTCTTCGACTGATTGAGTGCATCCTGATATTATTGTTGAGAACTTTTGATGATTGGGAAAATATATGTTGGGATTGAAGTAGCAGGTCCAGGGTTAGTCATCCGGCTTTGAAGCTGAGCACATTGTTGATCATACAAAACAGAAGATTCTCCTTTCCTTCGACGAATAGTTGGAACTTCATGAACTTGGGTAGTCTGAATATTGGAGTGAACATCTTGTAGTTCCTGTAAGTGCTTGGTTTTGTGCACCTTAGCCGGAGGTGGTGGAGCTGCAAAGGCATGTGAAGGCAGCATTTCCGTGTCCAAGTCCAACTGAGTCCTTTGTCTGAAGAAAGTTTGTGTTGGATGTAGAGAATGTCTGTGGTTAACCAAGACACATGAGAGAAATAGCAATATGAATTTTGGCATCATGGAGCTGAAGATATTCCGCAGCCAAAAGAGCATATTCATGTTCTTTTTAGTATTTGAATTAGTTGGTTTAGTCTTCCTAGAGTGTAGGCTTAATTGAGTTAGTGGTTACGTGTGATTATCTTTTGTAATCTATATAAGATTTTGGAATAAATGAGAACAGTATGCTTGGAAGTTTATCTAAGATAGCACATTATGTTGTTTTTGACGGTAAGGCTCGTCAGTAAACCCATAGCGTTTTATTGTACTCACATATTTTTTATCCTCTCCCTTACAAATCGTTACAATCGTAACATAATACTTGTTTCGTTCCTAATATAAACAAAATGACTAAATAAGTGCTCGATAAGTAAGTAACATCTCTAAACGAATATTTTTCACCGTCTCGAGGTTTTACGGATATCACTTTTAAATTTTAGTTCTAGTCTGATACGGTGGACACTCGGTTACAGTATAAGTTGAAAATGAGGGGATACCAAGGTACACCACCAATTTTTGAATTCGTGAACCTAGTTGATTGGGTTACTTGAACAATCTCACAAATCAATATTCAAGCAACAACCTGAGTACAGTTCTTTGTTCAATAACCGAATCCTGACAAGAACAAGTTCTTGTAGATCTCGACAAAGATGGATTCACTCAAGAGTTTTGAAAAGGAAGGGATACCAAGGTACACCACCAACTTTTGAATTTGTGAACCTAGTTGATTAGGTTACTTGACCGATCTCACAAATCAATATTCAAGCAACAACCCGAGTACAGTTCCTTGTTAAAAAACCGAATCATGACAAGAACAAGTTCTTGTAGATCTCAATAGAGATAGATTCACTCAAAGGTTAGAATCAACAAACTTGCAATACTTTAATTATATAGATTAGAGACAGTATATTGCGGAAGGTAAAAGTAATGCAAGACACCAGAAGTTTTGTTAACGATGAAACCGCAACCAGCAGAAAAACCCGGGGACCTAGTCCACATTTGAACACAAACACTATTAATCGAATACAGACGCTAGCCTACTATCAGACTTCGGACTGGATATATCGAGACTAAATTAACCCTCCAAGCAACTCATCTATCGTCGTGGTCTAACGTCTCTTGACTCCCACAGAAGCGTACACACTTGATTTCCCTAGCTGATGTCCTTTACAGGCCTAAGAGTTGCTCCACAGTCCGTCGTGAAGACTAGCGCTACCCTGCCTCTAACAGGACGCCTGGTTGTACTCAATTTGTCTTTCAACAAAGAATACGATAGGTGATTTCCTTTAAACCAATGGAAATCGATTTACTGATTAGGGCTTATTGATCTAGCCTAAACAGTGTTACCTGATAATGCGTGACGAACTTGATATTAAACCTAGTCCATGAATTGTGTTAAGGAGCTTCTAGGACTTATAACACCGAGTGCAGTCGTACGAAGCTTCTATCAAATCTTTTGTCTTTATTGATTGAATTGACTGCAGCAAAACAATCGACCTAAGATAGAGGATCAGAAATATTAACTCCTACTTCTGCTTCACGATCCCCAAGTGAAGTCTTTCAAATAGTCGTAGTCCAAGAAAAGGACTTCGAGATGACGACCAACCTTTATGTAAGAATATACAGATGGGTAGAGGATTGGTTTGTATCTTACATAAGGTCATCTATTTATATTGATCGTCAAGGGAGGCTTTGCTTAAAAGTTAACCAACCTTGAGTAGGGATCAAGCAAATATCCGAACTTAGAACACTCCACAGGCTTGCTTTGAGATGCAACTCAATCTTCTTCTAACCCGTTGGTGAAAACCTAAGGGTCGTGAGAAGACTCGCGTTGATCAAATCGAAGGATGGCAATGGCTTAGCAACTAAACCATGCTATAGGTTCAATGAAATAAACATGAACGTAAAAGACTATTGTGGACAAGAGCTCCATGGGCCTTAGTCAGAACAAGTTCAGAATCCGTTCACACAAGACAAAAACCTCAAAAGAAGTTTTTATCCATGGTTTATATGAACGCGTTCATGTAGCAGTTTTCCGAGTTCGGGAATTTCTAAACTCTTATATGTAAAACTGATGAGTTCAGGAATTTCCCTTCCAGCATATGAATGCGTTCATGAACGCGTACGCTGTTCAGGTGTAATTTGAGAACTAGCTCCATTCCCGCATTGTTCTTATACATTGATCACTAGGTAAACTTAAGTGCCAAGTGAAATAGTTTTTGATCCTTCATGATCACTATAATCAATATCATAGATTATTTAATTGGTAGAATTGGTAATTACGAAACCAAAAGGAAAACCATTATCTTCCTACTTTCTCAGAGAGTTTCGGTCAACCATCGCCTTTAGAGAAAACATTAGGCTACCCCTTCCTAGTGGTTGTAAGACTAAGAATTAAAGGTACAACATGTAATCCAGCGGAGTTCAACATTGTAGTCTACGAGGTACCTTATTATCAAAAATCGTCTCCTCACAACCATAAGAGTCAGAAGCATGGACTTTGATCATGAACTGCTTTACCCGAACGGGTAGTATGGTTAAAAAAGCAAGTTCACGGTTTTGCAATACATTCATAAAGATAATCAATTAAGATCAAGCATTGCAATCATCAATTAAGATTTTAATTTAATAACCTCGATTAATTGATGAAAAAGGTAATGCAATTTAAGCAAATCACTCATAAAATTTAAAGTCAAGATGACTTAGGCAAGAATGCCTCTTATTCTTGAACAAAGATTTTTCCTCATCTAGATAATGTAAAGAAAAAGTTTATTCTTCAGTTACCTCCTTCTCTGGTTCTTCATAAGTAGTCCAGTCTTGTTCAATAGCAGCTACTCTTGAGGTGAGGTCAGTGATGAGATTGGTGAGTTTGTTAAACTCCTTGCTTAAACTTAAAACGTGTTCAAGAACAACGTCAAGTTTCATATCGGATGCCTTTCTTTGTTCTTCAGAGGTGCATGGAACTGAGCATTGAGCATATAATGTTTTATTCTCTTGAGTCATACTAGATTCACTGTCTGAAGATTCAATTCGAATCTTTTTACAGGAAGGAAGAATGAAAGTCCATGTGTTGTCGTTCATCTTGCAGTTTCAATTCTAAGGAGAAAATAATTCCTTCTTTTGGACTGATATATAGCCCTTCCTACTCTACCTTATATAAGGTTCAGACACAGAGTTTAGGATTTTCAAGGGTCGGGTTTTCGTTCATGACAAGTTGCGAACGTCCTTTAAACAACAGTTTTTGTTGAGGTAAAAAAGGACATTTTTAAGCATAGTGTGACCACAAGGTGTTGATGGTGGCTTTTGGCGACGAGGTCGCAGGAGTAATTTTGCATCAATTTCTGGCATCCTGGAATAACTCGAGATAAGGTATGAATTTATTTTACAATAGGGATAAGATATTTGGTTGCCATTAGCCATATTTTGATATCTCACGACCCTAGCCTAGTAGCATGGTCCATATCCCTAGCCTACACGTAAAAAATATCTACGCATGCGCATATGCCTGTGCACGCGCTTTAGCTTATGCATGCGCCTGTGCATGTGCACGTGCCTTAGCCTATGCTCGTATATGTACCTTGTCCAACTCGTCATCCCCTTACTCCTTAGCTTACCTCACGCCTATGATGGGTGGCCCACGGCCATCACATCCCTCCTTGATCACGTCCCTTGCTTGTGTTAAAATATCGTCTTTTGGCTTGCCTAGTTCGAGTCCATAGACGAGCCCAATCATATTTTGGCCCTAAGCTAATCCCACACTTTCCTCAAGCTAGAATATCTCCCTCCTAGCCCTGGTCTTGTTCACGCCACATCCTAGGGCATCTCACGTCCATGCCCTAGCTTACTCCTTGGAGCCCCACGACATTAGCTTAGCTAAACCCTTGGAGCCCCACGGCCATGCCTTGGCCAAACCTTTGGGGGTCCAAAGCCGTGCCTTGGCCAAACTCTTGGAGGCCCTAGGCCTTGCCTTGCCTTAACTCTTGGATGACCACGTCCATCTCCCACCTTAACCTTTGGAGGCTCACGGCCATGCCCTAGCTTGGTCTTTGGAGGCCCGCGGCCGTTCCCCTTCTTAATCTTTGGAGGCCTATGGTCATGCCCTAGCTTAAATCGTTGGGGGCTCGCGCCCATCCCTTGCCTAACCTTTGGGGGCCTCATGGCCATCCCTTGCTTAGTTCTTGGAGGCCTCACGGCCATACTTAGCCTAATTTATGTGGGGCCTCATGGCTGTCCCTCGCTTGATTTATAGAGGCCTCATGACTATCCCTAGCTCGTACTCATGGAGACCCATGGCCATTCTCTTGCTCACGGTTATCCTTGCCTCCCTAGAGCTAAAATATCTCCTTCCCTAGCCTCCAATCTACTTATAGATCCCGCTGATCCAAGTCCTAGATGATTATGGACTTTATTGAGTCCATAATACTCTAGTTTCCTAATCAAATTCGGAAATCTGGCAGATTACGAATTTCCTTGAAGGACGATTTTTACAGCCCAATCCGTGAACAATTAGGGGGTGCTTCCTTCACGAAAGTTTCTCCTCTGTGAGTTCCCTATAACATACTAAAATTTTGGTATTTTACCGAATATAGGCTGGCCTGGGTGATTTTTAGAATGGACAGCGTGCAAACTGTCCATAAATCTGAAGCTAACGTAATGTTATGGCTTATCCTTTTATATCCTATATCTAACTTCCTAATAGGATTATTATGCTATGAAACATGGCTTATTATTATTATTGTGGCCTATCTTTAGGTCTTGGATTGGCAATGCTTATGCATTCTTGATGATGGCTACGCCGTGTTAGCATCACTCGTTTGTTTTCCTGATTATAGACTTGCTTCTATAATCAGGGCTATAATTCTTAATCATGGCTCATGGCTATGACTTATATTATTTTGGACATTCATATGTATTCATTACTCAGAGAATTGGTGCATTACATGCCACAAGCCAATTTCTCATATTTATGGCAAATTGAAAGTCGTATTTACTTGACTATTGCCACAGAGAGTTGTTGAAATCCTCTCAGTCTAAATGGCGGTTGCATAGCTCAATCCTTAGACTTATCTCATTGGTTTAAATGGCGATTGCCCGGGTCAATCCTTAGA
>JAJJMA010282310.1:0-16509 GCA_023529015.1 Papaver nudicaule | reverse complement strand
TATTGCTATAAATAGGTCACTCGACCAGTTTGGAAAAATAACAACATAACAGACAAGTTCAACAGTTCAATTCAGTGCAAGTATAATCAATCTATCTCATCGATAATTTATTAACTCTTCTCATTCAGCATTCAATATCTAGTGAGAACTGAATATCCATTCTTTTAGCAATTTTAATCACAACATCACAGAAATTATAGCAATTCTCTGATCTCATCTTTCTCTGCTTCCCTCCCTAAACCAACCCTATATCCTCTTCTTGTAACTGAAGCAATACTTGAACGGCCATTTCTTGGTTTAGGCGAGTCTTGTTCGATCTTGACCTCTCGAATACCATTACAATATCATATTACATCATCAACTTCACACTTTACCCCTCAGATTCTCTTTATTGTTTTACCCCTAAAACATTTGGCGACCACAGTGGGAGGTCATTATCTCAGTTGTAAAAAAAGATGGTTGAAACTAGGAGGCAGAGTTCAGATAACACAAATTCTCCAAGTATCACCAGTGGTCCCACAACCTCATCTGTTATGAGTGGGGCCACAAACCCCAGAGTTAGCGGCGCCATCACCTCTACTGGCCCCACCATCCAAAACGTGAATCCTATCACATCTCAAAACCCTAATTTTGTGGCTCCCTCAACTCATGTGGGGTCCACCTCATTCTCACCCTTCATGGACGCCCAGCCTGGGTCCACCTCATCCTTATCTCCTGCTATCACGTCCCCCCTCTCTCATGTTGTGGGGACCACCACTACTACCACCTCTCCAGCTCCTTACACTCCTATCTCAAGCCGCACATAAGCTTTTCTCTTTGGGCCCCGCACTGGAGAAACAAGGAGTACTGAGGGCTCACCTAGCATAGAGGATCTCATGAAGACCCAACAAGATTTAGCCCTAAGTTATAACAATATGGTGAAAACCCAGATGGAGTTGCTGACGTGTTTGAGATCTCTCTCAGAGAAGTTGACATAATCCTATCAGGACAAAGGATCACATAATCCTTTGAGCGTGGACACATCTCTTTTGGAGATCATTGCTCAACAAACGTAAGAGACGATAGATTATTGTCTTATTTAGATAATAGGTAAATATTTGTTTATGCACTATCAAAAAAAGCTTTTATACAGAATCTTATTTTAAACTTTTTCTCGCTACAAGGATTACTAATAGCGAGAGTCATGTCTCTTATAGAGAAGGGGACACTAAGGTCATGTATATAGAACTTCGTGAACTTCTCTTCTTTCTTTTAGAAGGGATCCATGAGTTGTTAGTAGAGGACATACCTGGTTGATCAGTCTTTTAAATCATGTCTGATAGATTCATCTCCATGGAATGAATAATTTTTCTGCAATTTGAATGAGACATGTTAATATTCTTCTGAAAACCAGTGTTGACAGGCTTTTTATCCTCTATGATCTGTCTGACATGCCTTTTCTCAACCCATTTCTTTACAGTCTTAGGTGAGGAAGGTTTTTTAACAGAAGCAATAACTATAGGTCGAGATCCAAGATCACGAGGGGGTCTCATGTGAGACAACTTCTTTGGAGAAGTTCTACAATTATTCACTTTTTCACTTTTGGAGATGACCCCTTTTGAAGTAGACAGACTATCTAATTTGTTCCTGAGTACAAAGTTATCTTCTCTCAACTATTGAGTTTCAATGTTATGAAGATACATTATACTAGACAGAGAATGTCTTTCAAAGTTCTGAATACGAGACTCAAGGTTTGACAACTCAAGCATGAATTGTTCCCTGTCTGCTTTATGTTCAATCCGTTCTTTTTCAAGATCTTTTTGAAGTAGAGTGATTTTTTCTGTCAAGAGACAGATTTGTTTATCTTGATGGATATCATCATGTTGAGCACTTAATGATAAGCAAGATGAATGCATACAGAGATCCTTATGTAATGGAGTGAGCCCCAAGCGTTCCTCTTCTGGACAGTCTAGAGTCGTGTTGAAGGCTTTTAATTTATCACAGTAGTCTTTGTTAGGGCAATCAAGAGAGATATGTCCATGACCTAGACATTTGAAACACTGTGGTAAATCCTCTGTATTTTCCCAATTATGTTTTTTGTTGTGAGAAGAAAAAGTACGTGGGTTCCTTTTCTTTCTTAACAATTGAGAGACGGGAGAAAGAAGTTTCCGTTCCTCATCATTCAGTTCAGAATCAGTATTTTTATCAAGAGGTGTCTCAGGAGTCTGAGCCTTCAGGGATATGACTTTACTTTGATGCTCATAGTCAAAGATTTTTAGTTTAGAAACCAAATCACCTCTTGATATGTCATATCCATGTTTTTCTCGGATGGCATGTTTTTTTGAATTATATCTGGGAGGAAGGGACCTTAAAATTTTCCGTACAATATCTCTTTCTTCGATAGTTTTCTCTAGTGATAGAGAGGTGTTCACGATTTCAGAGAGCTTGTGCTCAAATTCTGTAAAGGTATCTTCATCGGATATTCTGAGATTTTCCCAGTCAGACATGAGATTTTGAAGTCTTGCTTCTTTCTCCGCAGTATTACCTTCGTATACTGTTTTCAAAATATCCCAAGCATCTTTAGCAAATTCACATGTTTCCACATGATGATGCAGATCGGGAATTATGGCGTTAAGCGCATCAACTTCAAGTTTAGCTTTGGCTCTGTCGTTTTCGTCATACTCGCCTGGTTTCTTATTGCGAGTAATAGCAGCATCACCTTCTCCTATAGTAAGAGTAAGTGGTGTGTATCCATCAATCACGTAGACCAACTGTCAAAGTCTCGAGATTGTAGAAACGACCGCATAGCAGATTTCTACCATATATAATTTGTGCCATCAAAGACTGGTGGAACATGTACATTCGCAGAATGTGTGTTCATAGTTCACGAAAGCGTCAAACACACACAGTTACGTCCTTTACAAGGTGTTTGTCGGCTCTGATACCAACTGAAAAAGCGGGGATACCGAGATACACCACCAACTTTTAGTTTTCGTGAACCTAGTTGATTATGGTTGTTTGAACGATCTCACAAATCAATATTCAAACAACAACCTGAGTATAGTTCAGAGAACCGAACCCTAACAAGAACGTAGTTCTTGTAGATCTCAATAGAGATGGATTCACTCAAAGGTTATGAATCAACAAACTTGCAATTACTTCAATTATATAGATCAGAGACAATATAATGCGGAAGGGAAAAGTAATGCAAGACACCAGAATTTTGTTAACGAGGAAACTGCAAACCTAGCAGAAAAACCCCAGGACCTCGTCCAGATGTGAACACCCTTAGTATGAACGGTATACAGAAGCTATCCTAGTCTCAGACTTCGGACTGGACTGTATCGAGATTGAATTCACCCTACAAGCAATTTAGCTACCAATGTGCTCCTACGTCTCTTGGCTCCCGCAGCATCCTACGTACTTGATTCCCCTAGCTGACGTCATTTACAGGCCTGGGAGTTGCTCCACTTCCCTTCGTGAAGACTAGCGCTACCCTGCCTCTAACAGCACGCCTTAAAGTATCCAAGTAATCAAACAAGAATACAATTGGGATTTCCTTTAGACTTAAAGTCAAGGTTAATGGAAATCGATATGTTAAATAGGGCTTATTGATCTAGCCTAACAACTTTACCTCCAAACGCGTGACGAACTTAGTATGAAACCTAGTTCGTGAATATGCGTTGGGAACTTCTAGGGTTTACGATACAAGATCTACCTTACGAAGTTTCTATCAAATCTTGGTCGTGCTAAGATTGAAAATATTCAATCGACCCAAGATACAGGATGGACTTTTACTTCCGACCTGTGCTTCACGATCCTTAAGTGAAGTCTTTCAATAGTCGTAGTCCAAATGGACTTCGAGATGACGACCAACCTTTATGCAAGGATACACAGATGTGTAGAGGATTGAGATTATATCTTGCAGAAGGTCATCAATTTATAGTGATCACCAAGGGAGGACTTTGCTTAATGTTTAAGCAACTTTGAGTAGGGCTCAAGCAAGTTCCGGAACTAGGAAAGTCCATAGCTTGATTACCCATTCTCAATCTTCATGTAACTTTGGACAAGGCCAAAAGTTAGAGAAGACTCAACCTTGATTGAAGGTCTGCGACTTCTGGTCCAAATCATGTTTGAACATCGCTTGGATTAAGTTGTTGAATTCCATGGGCCAAGTAATGACAAGTCCGAGAACTAATCATGCCTAGACCGAAAACTTCAAGATATGGAAGTTGGAAGTTTTCGCATGGCTTATATGTACGCGTTCATAGAGCTGTCAATAGAGTTCAGAAGAATTCAGGAGAATTCTTGAACTTGTATGTACGCGTTCATACAGACTTTGCTTGTTCTCTGAAATGCCAAAAGAAACACATGTACGCGTTCACCGTTGGGGTCATTTCAAGAGACAATTCAACATACTCTACCTATACATATTATCACAATTGTGACAAATGCAAAGGCAAAAATCCTAGAATACCTTCGGATAATATAAACAACATCATAGACTATTGGTATGATAGAATGGTAAATATGATACGGAAAGGAAAAACCTTTCTAACCTTTAGCGAGGACGTTATGATTTATCAAGTAGTAAGCTTCGGTCTTCGTCTTCATCAGTCTTCGTCTCGATTACCTAAAACTATCATAGTCCGAGGTTGTAGAGTAAACTTATCAAGGATTGTGTTTTTGTCTCATAAACTTGACAACTGACTTGAGATAGCAACATCAGTGGGTTCAACCGAGCAATGCTCTAACAATAACCATGTGTTATGTTAGTATTGGTTCCCACGAATACTAAGGTTACAAGATGCGTGAGAGATATATTCGATATCATCTTTCCATAACAATGGTTTGCTTGAAAATCACTTGTAGGATATGGGTGAATCTAAAGGAGTACCCCTGAGCAAGAGTCCGGTGGATTATAGATGAGGGCGTATAACACGTCTAAGTACTAGCCCAGCCCAGAACTTCCAGCGATCCAGTTAAACCCTAATTCTGAACAAAGGCGGTTCACGAACCGGTTCGTGAACAGTGACTCCGGATTTTAGTCCTGAGTTCCAAAACATCAATTTGTACACGTACATGTACGTGAACCACAGATTCGATGTATCTGGCCAGAATTCAGAACAAAGTGAATATTCTCTGGAATTTCACACGGGTTAAACTCTGACTCCTTTATCTCTTAGTTGGACTTGGTTATCACGAAAATATCTTATGTGGTCCATCTAACGATTCTCAATGTGTCAATAAGATAAAGATTATCTCTGGTATGTTGGATATCAATCTTGAAGTGTTTGTGATCTAACAAAACACTTGGCAGATAAATGATAAAGATTTCCAATTGAGATAAATCTAGGTTTCTTTGTGTGCAAGTCAAGTAACGGGTTCGTTTTACAAGGGCACTTGCTAAACTTGTGGAACAAGTAACTAGTTGCTTTATTCCTAAGCAACCTATCTTATTGAGTGCTATAAATAGAGGGTTTCATAATGAAATCCACAAGCATCAAGCATACGTGAAGTTTCTCTGTGGAATTAATCGTAAACTCTTTTCACTTTGGTGAAAGCTTGTTGTGGTATAGTCATCCTCTATTAGGTAGCAGTTCCTCTGTGGGATTTACCTAACGACTATAAAGACTTCTCTTGAGAGTTGGGAAGCACAGGAAGGAGATTGATACCTTTGTGGTTGAAATCGAATTAACCTGTAACCTTGGTTGCCTAATTACGTTCTTGTATATTTTACGGTCCTTCTCTTCTTCTATAAGGCCATTCAAGAACTGATACGCAAGTACAGGGTTGAAAGGAAGCAACGCACGGCTGCACTCGGTGTTGTAAGACCTAGTTAGCTCCAGTTGTATAAGTTTCTTAAGTGATTCTTTACAACTGAGGTATAGACAAGTTGGGCATAGTTTACTCAGTTTACTTGTCAGCCCCCGCTTGTAAGTAGATTTCCGTATGACCTGGAGCAATCTGAAAGAAGTCACTTTGTGTATGTCAAACTGATAGAGTACAATTCAAACATATAGTTGATAATTGAGGTTGCAAAGCCGGAATTATTAACACAAGCCTTTAACAACGGTTAAAGCAACTCCTAGGTCTGTAAAGGACGTCAGCTAGGGGAATCAAGTGTGTGACGATCTGTGGGGGATCTTGAGACGTAAGGAGTACGACATTAGCCAATTCGCTTGGAGGTCTAGAGTTGGTATCTGCTACATCCCAGACCAAAGTCTTATAGTAGGCTAGTGTTTGTAGACAGTTTGTAATGTGCGGTGTTCAATCTGGACGAGGTCCCGTGGTTTTTCTACAGGTCGTAGTTTCCTCGTTAAAAAAATCTTTGGTGTCTTGTGTGCTTTACTTTCCACATTATATTCTCTGATTATATAATTAAAGCAAACACAAGAAGTACGCTATTATTAACTTGATTGTTGTCCCCAATCCATCCAACGGATTTACCAAGACTTTGTCTTGTGTCGGACTGATCCCTTGTGATCCAAACTCAGGTTATACAGAATTGGATATTGATTTTTGAGATCGTTCATATCTGACCATAAGACTCACGATACCAAACGAAAAGTTGGTAGTATTTCGGTACCCCTACTTTTTCAATTGGTACCAGAGCCGGTGAACACATAAAAGACTTAACTGTCTGTGTTTATCGCGGCTTGTGAGTTATGGAACAAAGCATAAGAGCTTGTAACGTACCACCAAAGTTTGATGGCACAAATTACCTAGGGTGGAAAAATGCTATGAGAGCGTTTTTGCAAGCTCGGGATTTCAAAACCTGGGTCTATGTCAAAAAGGGATACACACCTCCAACTATCATGGTAGGAAGTGAGTCTGTCCCCAAATACATTGGCGATTATACTAACGTGGAAAGTCACGCCGCCAAGCAAAACTATGATGGGCTAAATGTTGTCATTCATGCAGTAACACCTGATCTTTTCCATCACGTGGCCACATGTGAAACCTCGCAAGAGGCTTGGGGATAGATTAAGGACTGTGTTCGAAGGGAATTCAGCTGAGAAATAAGCTAGACTTCAGAACCTCATGTCAGACTGGGAGAACCTTCGAATGCTTGAGGATAATACATTTGAAGAATTTAACCTCAAATTGTCTGAGATAGTGAATGCCTGTCACACCTTAGGAAAAACTATTCCGGAAAGGGACATTGTGTGTAACATTTTGAGGTCATTACCCTCAAGGTACAACTCAAAGAAACATGCCATCCAAGAAGTACACAGTTTAACTATAACAAGAAGTGACCTTGTTGCTAAGTTAAAAATCTTCGATCATGAGCAAAGTAACCCTAAAAACACTGGTTTTAGACCTACTGAAAAAACAAGGAAACTTGTAGAAGAAAGTGTACTTTGAACACCAACTCCAGCAATCATAGTGGGGATGAATCTGAGGAAGAGTTATCTTTGATTATCACCAGTTTAGAGATCTTCTAAAGAAGAGAGGTAAACGATTCACTAAGAAAGCCCCACCATCATCTCCTAAGCCTCATGATAGAGTCCCTCCTAAAGAAGGGAACAAAAGGGGAGATGATGATAGTGATATGCCACAGTGCTATAAATGCAGAGGATTTGGCCACTTAGCTGAAGGATTCCCCAATTTAAAAAAATATACTGGAGGCAAGGCCTTTGCTGCTGCACTTGATGATTCATCTGATATCTACAATTCAGATGATGAAGAGAGTGAAACTGCTTTCATTGCAGAATGTGTCAACTCTGATAAAGGGGTGATTCCAAATCAGAATCAGAAGAATGTCCCATCCCCATGGACATAACTTCTGGTGACACTTCGTGCAAAGAAAAATCATTCCAATCAAGCACAAACAACGTCTTATCAGATGTAACTTTTGTGCTAAAAAGGGACATGATTACTAGCAGTGTCATGTATACAACCGAAAGGTTAAGTATGCCAAACAACTACAGAAGAAAGCTACTAGACTCATGAATGTTATTCGAATCTTTGAAGTTGTCAATGACTTGGAAGCAAATAAGGATCGGAAAAAATCAACTCCTTAAGGGCAACACAAGGAGTTGGAAAATTCAAGAGAGACAGAACTAAGAATGGCAAACTTAATTCATAATTATGCTCTTCCCTCCTCACACTAGTTGCAAGAAGGATTGACATCTCGTTCACTGCCCCTTGGAATGAGATGTCACAGTGTGGTCGGGCAAAGAGTCTTAGAGTCTTTTTCATATTTTTGTATCTGTTTTAAAGTAATTGATAACCCTCAATTAAGACCTTTTTTTTATGTCACTGGACAAAAGTTTAATGTTGAGTTAGGCTCCATGGAACTTATGACCTTCACTAATGGTCAAATTGTCTATACAAAAGGTAAACATTGATATTGGGTAACTCTGAAAGTGAGACACATCAATCAAATAACAAAATACACGTGTACACGGTTCACGAACTGTCCCGCTTTCTTCATACGATATTAGGGTAAATCCGTATCGTACCTGGTAGTTATGAGAATCCTTATCTCTTCGAAAATTCTTGGAGGAACTGTTTATAAAGAAATGAGAAGTCTCTTCTTATTCTCACCTTAAACTCCTCATCATGGTAAAACTCCTTGCTATCACCTCCCCAAGCAAGGATCCTAAGTCAACTGACAAGAATACCATGAAGCCAGAAGATCCTTTGAAAACAACTAAAAACAAAGGAAAGAAACCCTAGTTCAAGAAGAATAAGAAGAAATCTAAGTCTGACAAGGATGAACAACCTTCTCAGAAGAATCAAAAGATTGCATCTATTCTCAAAGAATGCAGAGAAACAAAAAGAGAAGTAAGATCTCTTGGGGAAGTGTTTCTAAGAACTCTGGATGTTCAACAAGCTCTTGTAAAACAACAACAAGAGCTTATGGAAGAAGTTCATAAGGCATCTGTAAGTGAGCCTAAGGGATTCGATCTGGAAATTCCTATGCCTATATGAATGAAGATCAAGACATTGAGGAAATCAATAACTTCTTCATGACTTCTTTCCACTAGAATAGTTGATTCCTTGTGAGAACTTGTTTTTACTTTTGCCTAAGGAATATAAACTATATCTAGAAGTAGTTTGCCTTTTCATGCTTTTTAGAGTTTTTCAGCATGTACTACTTTATTTCATTAATAAAAGTTCTTTTTAGATAATTATTAATGATGTTTGCAATACTTGATTTTTCCACCTCAATCTTATTGCACCACATAGCTTTTTTCCAATACCTCGGTAGTGATGCAAAGTTATGTCTATTACAAAAGTTAAGCTTTTTCTCACAATCAAGAAACTTTTGATTATATGGTTTTTAGGGTTTTCACAACCTCGAAATCATATACTCTTTTCCAAAAATCTGGCTAAGGGAAAGAGATTGTAAACAAAGGAAAACTAGATACATTAAATTGTTTGTCCAAGTTAGGCTTTGTATGTTGTTCTTTATTGAATAACAACACAAGGAGGAGAGTTCTTAAATGAGCTTGCGCTTAATAACAAATCTTTTTGGGGAGCGTGGATGTGGAATATTAGGAGAAAAGTGTATTTATATTTCTTCAAAGATGAATCAACTTAGAAATCCTCGTTCTGATTTTCTAGTTATGTTATCTTAAACTTGGTATGCGAGTACTTAACTTGACCTATCTCTATAGGTTTGAAACCCTAGTCTCAAACTACTTTGTCATATTTTTGTGACAATAGGAGGAGAATACATATGGTTCTTGTTCTTGTGGCTCACAACCATAGGGGGAGAACATCATGTGCTTACTTGCTGTACTTTTTCAAAGTATCAAGTAAGGGGGAGTAATTAAAAGTTAAGAAGAAGCTTCGTATCAGGTATGAGTAGAATTACTTTTAAAGTTTTGATACACGGACTTTAAAGTTTGCTCGGATTCTTACTCTTTTCACAAACAACATGTGGGATTAGCATATTAACCCTTGTAAGCTCGAGCATACCTTTGTGGTTGTTTGAGATGGATATGTTGTAGTGTCTGCATTAGGATTTTTCAACAAGAGTTAAAAGAATACATCAAGACTCAAAGGAGAAGTTGAAGAATTCAAGAAATCAAGATACATCTGGGTTAGATCTTTATTGTATATCTTTTGAATCCATATGTAAATTGGTTTTGTCACTAAAATTGACAAAGGGGGAGATTGTTAGGGCATTGTCATGTCAAACGCACTAGCATCGGTATGTCAAGCTGGTTGTCAGTTTTAGGTGTCAAAACACAATTCTTGATTTAGCCTACTAGAGTTTAGATTTCAGAATTGGGATATAGACAAAGTAGTACAGGCCTTGAATACGAAGACTGTGAAGACAAAGAAGACATCAATTATTCTTCATCGACAAAAGGTTAGTAGGAGTTATGACTTTTATGGAGATTCTTCTATTCTACTTATTCTATCTTTCGAAATAGTCGGCTACTTTAGTAGAGATACTAATAGCGATTGAGATCGTATTATTGTCTACATAACCATGTGTTATGTTAGTATTGGTTCCCATGAATACTAAGGTTACAAGATGCGTGAGATAGATTCGATACCATTTTTCCATAGCAATGATTTACTTGCAAATCACTTGTAGGATATGGGTGAGTCTAAAGGAGTACTCTTGAGAAAGAGTCCAGTGGATTATAGCTGAGGGCGTAATAACACGTATAAGTACTGGCCCAGCCCAGAACTTCCAGCGGATCCAGTTAAACCCTAATTCTGAACAAAGGCGGTTCACGAACCTGTTCGTGAACAGTGACTCCAAATTTTACTCCTGAGTTCCAACATATCAATTTGTACACGTACAGGTACGTGAACCATAGATTCGATGTATGCGGTCAGAAGGACGCTTCATTAAATGTTCAAAGTGAATATTCTCTGGAATTTCACACGGGTTAAACTCTGACTCCTTTATCTCTTAGTTAGACTTGGTTATCACGAAAATATCTTATGTGGTCCATCTAACGATTCTCAATGTGTCAATAAGATAAAGATTATCTCTGGTCTGTTGGATATCAATCTTGAGATGTTTGTGAGCTAACAAAACACTTGAACAGCTTTACCCGAAAGGGTGTGATGGCTAAAAAGAAAGTTCACGTCGGTTTGTAATACATTCACAAGAATAATCAATAAGATCAAGTATTGTAATCATCAATCAAGATTTTAAATAAATAAACTCTATTAATTGATGAAAATAAAACATGGAAGTAGCAAAAGCATATAATGCTTAAATAAAAAAGATAACTACTTCTAGCATAGTGATTACCCGAAACCCTAAGGAAAAGACTAAAGCTTTATAATAAAAGGAGTTAACTATGCAAAACAGAAGATAGGTTGATTAGACCTGATTCAAAGAAGTTTCTTCAAGTACTTCACGAATTCCTACTTGGAATGGCCAACCAATATTAAAGACCTTTTTAAAGGTCTCAACATTGTGTTGAGTTGCTAGAACACCATTCTTGTTATTGACAACCCTAACAAATTCTCTGTTTTGTAACCCCAGGCTTAGTAACTTCTCTTGGTTTCTGATCAGACTGTTCTGATAGTTTCGAAACCTCGTGAATTCTTGAGTAGAGTTGGCAAGAAGTTGCTTGAGTTTGACAATTTCTTCTTCAGATTTCTTGCATCTTTGAGTAAGATTTTCAATTGCAAGGGTGTTTATTAAACAAGATTCAAAACTACCATTCATATCTTCATCAATCACAATGGTGTTGGAAAAAGAATCGTTTATGGACCTTTCATTCATCTTAACAAGGTAGGTATAAGAATACCACAAGAGGAGATCTATATATATAAATATAAGTCGGTTGCCGAACAAATTTTCAATCCTTAAGAAAAGAAATTCTTGTATTTACGATAATGCCCTTTTGATTTGACAAATCAGCAATCTTAATTAAGTCTTTTATGTCAACAAATGATATGGATGATTTTATCCAATTGCATATACCTCCAGATTGGTCAACTAGGAAATCTCATGGATCATGGTCTCGACTATTGCCTTAGGAGCCAGAGGCAGGGAGATTCCTAGAAGTAGTGCTTAAATAGTTGACACCCATGTCGAGTCATTACGTTTTAGACTCACACATGACACATTTACACCTTTATTAATAGTTTTAATAGGCTCACTACAAGAAGGAGACACAAGATTAGGTTTAGGGAGACAACTATGACAGGATAGTCATATACCATCAGGACAATTGGTCACATAATCAGTTGAGTGTGGATTCATAATAGATAAGGATTATTGTTCCTTTGATCAACGATGATTATTTATTTGTCAATTCAACAAACATAAAATAAACACAAAACATAGGCGCTTTTCATTTGAGAAACGCCCCTTTTTCAACAATAATTAGGTTGAAGAAGGACGAACACATAACTGTTCGTTTGGATCTAATTTCTGACTTGGTGGGTCATACCTGTGAGGGGTTGTACCCAGTTTCTCATTTGCCTGTTGATCCTTGTCTGAATTTCTGTAAGGTTGATTTCCGGGTTTTGTCCAAGAATTCTTCTTCTCATTAACCTTCTTAGGAACCTGTTAGAGCATGGCTCGGTCAACCTCACTAAGTGTTGGAATGTCAAGCTTAGTTGTCAAATTTAGTGATCAAAACTCGACCGCCAAACAACACACATTAGGTAAAGTCATGAGTGAGTTAGCTTTAGGTTGTGGAAGATTTTGGTAGGGTTTAGAATCACAACTTGAAGAGTTGAAGAAAGACTGAAGATCAAACGAAGACATCCGGCTTCATCATTCAAGAGGTTAGTGAATCTAAATAACGCGATTCCATTATCTTTTACACTTGTGCTACAAAAGACAAAAACATAACTCTCATCTTGAGCTTTACGTTATGACTTGATCACTTGTGATCAGTGTGTCTTAAGATAACTCCACTTTATCGCTTGCAGTATTTGTGTTGAAGTTATGACGTTCCAATATTGCTTAGAGCTTTCTTTTCTTCTTCGTCTCTAAGTAATACTCCCTCCGTCCCACATAAATTGAGCTAGTTGGGATTTGCACAATTATTAAGGCAAGGAAGAGATATTTTTTTTTTCATGTTTACCCTCAACTATTGTTATTATCCTACCTCCACTCTCTCTCATGGGACCACTCTTCTTTTAACTTAAAAAGGGTAGTTTTGAAAGTTCATGGTATAAAATAAAACTAGCTCAATTTATGTGGGACAAAATCAAAATAGAACAAACTCAATTTATGTGGGACGGAGGGAGTATAAGGTTTTTCCTAAAACCTTTGAGCTGGATATAGCAGTGTGATGTTGTCTCGGTAGTACTACGAGATTTAATCCATCACAGTATTGTGTTTCTACTTACCTAGTCTGACTCTGTCGGATTGATTAGCAAATACTTGTATGAGCTAAATGTAAGTGGGATAGTGACTCACACTTATGTTGTGTAGACTCGACATACTGTTGTTCTGAGCATCGAATGCCACGTCGTGGTTTGGCTCTAAATACTGAATTTCTGAATCATTTACTTGATTTTGTATATGAACATCTCGTATGCCATATTAAACTTCTGGATTCCGAAACCATATTCTTGTTACCTCATCTTATGGATTTTCAATGTTCGAAACCTCAATGTAGGTTTTGGTAAAACTAAACGTTGATTTCGAAACCATAATCTGGTTTTCGTATCCGTGAGCTATTGGTCTGAAACTTAAATATTGTGACCAATGAGACAACATGAGTTTGAAACTATGTTTGTTGGCTAACAGTGACTTGAGAATCAAGATCAATGATTCTTGACCATGTGAGTTCTAAAAGGTCGAAAAGACCCTGGGGTTTCCTAAAGGTTTATGTGAACTGGGAAATATAACCTGTGCGTCAAGGCTAAAAAGGTGTGATGCTGAAACGGTTCTTGACCACATGGACTCTCAAGTTCGACACCAAACATATGTGATAAAACTCCAATATGTGTTTCTTGTTTCGAAACCTTAACCAAGGTTTTGTTAAACAGAATCTAGATTTCGAAACCTCACTTTGGTTTCGTTATATGAAAACTTTATTTGGGAACCTTAATTTGGTTCTGGTCATATAATGAACTTTAGATTTCGAAACCTTAATCTGGTTTCTGCCAAATAGTATGTAGGTTTCGAAACCTTAAAATGGTTATCTCAATTCATCAGATACGGAGCCATATCTTGTTGATAACAATTTCTATGATAACTTTGGAGGAAGAAGAAGATCGAGGAGGTCTAAACGAAGGTTTAGATCATGTGAGTATCTCAATACTCACGTAACTCACCCCAACACTCAAACTTGAGTGTTGAAAACAATTTCCTTGTCTTAGTACTGAATGATAAGGAAATAAGATATCAGGGAAGAAAAAGAAACCCTGATGATGATCACTACCACTCAGAGTAGGCATCTGAGTGATCAAAGATGGTTAAGTCAAAAACCATGTTGAGAAACCGTATAAAGACACTTGTCCAGGCTGACGTGTTTAGAAACCTGATTCACACGGTTCACGTACCGTCGGAAGTGTTTTTCTGTACAAAAACTCAATTACGCGGAAACCTGTGTTTACCTGCGAAAGAGAGTCACTCAAATCTCAAAAATAGATTTCGTTTGTTATCTAAAACACAAACACAAACCCAAGGGACTCTGGGTGTGTAAAATTGTGTGAGATATTTGAGTCAATCCCTTCTTGGTATTTCTATATAAATACCACAATACTTGAGGAATAATCATCCAAGTATTTTCTCTGTTATTCTACCTTTAAGATGGAAAAGTATAGCTGTGCCAAAGGCTCTGAAGAGATAGAAAGGGAAGAAGAGACTCTTGAGGAAGAGGAAGAATGTCTTGCTTTTCATACTCATCAGCTTGGGATTTACTCATTTGATGCTTACGAGTATGAAAAACTCGATCAGGATGTTCAGATTTCATCTGCCATCGTCTTTCGATTCTTCATAGATTATGAAGCAATGAAAAACAACACAATGGCTACTACAAGAAAGAATGCATTGCTCATGTCCCAGTTGGAAGCTATACAGGATGAGCTTGCTCTCTTGAAAAGACGGATCAAGAAACTTGCTGACAACAAGCATTGTGAAGTCTGTAATGCCAAAAACTAATGGTTAGTTTTCCAGTAGCAATCCTAAATAAAGTTGCAAGACAACAACTTTTTGTTTAGATTTATCTTTCTTAGTAGATCAGATTGGTTGATTCCTTGTAAGAACTTGTTCTTACTTTTGCCTAAGGAATATAAACCAAATCTGAAAGTAGTTTGCCTTTTCATGCTTTTTAGAGTTTTTCAAGCATGTACTACTTTATTTCATTAATAAAAGTTCTTTTTAGATGATTATTAATGATGTTTGCAATACTTGATTTGTCTACCTCAATCTTATTGCAACACATAGCTTTTTTTTCCATTGCCTCGGTAGTGATGTAAAGTTATGTCTATTTACAAAAGTTAAGCTTTTTCTCATGATCAAGAAACTTTTGATTGTATGATTTTTAGGGTTTTCACAAACTCGGAATCATATACTCTTTTCCAAGAAATTGGCTAAGGAAAAGAGACTATACACAAAGCAAAACTGGATAACATTAAATTGTTTTTGTCCATGTTCGACTTTGTAAGTTGTTCTTTATTGAATAACACCACATGGGGGAGAGTTCTTAACCTGAACTTGCGCTTAATAACAAATCTTTTTGGGGAGCGTGGTTGTGGAATATTAAGAGAAACGTGTGTCTATATTTCTCCATAAGATGAGAACTTAGGGATCTTTGTCAGATTTCCTAGTTATACCATCTTAAACTTGGTATGTGAGTACTTAGCTTAACCTATTCTCATAGGTTTATGAAACCCTAGTCTCGAACTACTTTGTCATATTTTTGTGACAAATAGGGGGAGAATACATATGGTTCTTGTTCTTGTGGTGCATAACCATAGGGGGAGAACGTCATGTGCTTACTTGTTGTGCTTTTCCAAAGTATCAAGTAAGGGGGAGTAATTAAAGACGAGAAGAAGCTTCATATCAGGAATGAGTAGAATCACTTTAAAAGTTTTGATACACAGACTTGAAAGTTTGCTCAGATTCTTACTCTTTAGCACAAACAACATGTGGGATTAGCATATTAACCCATGTAAGCTTGAGCGTACCTTTGTGGTTGTTTGAGCTGGATATGTTGTAGCTGCTGACTACGGATTTATCAACAAGAGTTAAACGAACACATCAAGACTCAAGGGAGAAGTTGAAGAATTCAAGAAATCAAGATACATCTGGTTAGTACTTAATTGTATATCTTTTGAATCCATATGTAAATTGGTTTTGTCACTAAAATTGACAAAGGGGGAGATTGTTAGGGCATTGTCCGGTCAAACCCACTAGCGTTGGTATGTCAAGCTAGTTGTCAGTTTTAGGTGTCAAAACACAATTCTTGATTTAGCCTACTAGAGTTTAGATTTCGGAATTGGGATATAGACTAAGTAGTTGAGACCTTGAAGACAAAGACCGTGAAGACAGAGAAGACATCAATTATTCTTCATCGACAAAAGGTTAGTAGGAGTTATGACTTTTATGGAAATTCTTCTATTCTACTTTCT
>JAJJMA010282308.1:0-16001 GCA_023529015.1 Papaver nudicaule | reverse complement strand
GAAACCAAGGAAAAACCTAAATATGGAGATTCTTCTCTAAGAACTTAAAATTTCTACCCAATTTCTAATTGGAAACTACAAGATACTAAGAGGCATCTAAATGAAACTCTAGAATTAGATGAACTAATTCCACCTAGAGATTACAATTAGGATTTGTAGATGAGAAAACTCTCATTCTCACACAAATGTTGTAAAACATCAATAAAATCTCAAAAACTCCCTTATCCTAAAGTCTGTCTTCTTATTTATAATTAGACCAAGGGCATATTTGGTATTTAATAAATATCACTATGCATCAATGATGATGTCCATCAATAATTGAATATGCTCTTGATGGTGTATGATGATGATGTCCATGAATAATTTAATATGCATTTGGTGTTATAATTAGGTTGACACTTGACGTTGATGATCATGATCATGGATATTTTCTTGATGTTAATTAACTGAAGATTTTCAATATTATTTAAATGGAGTATCTACTATTGAGACAAGTTGAGTGCACGCGCGTTGCACGTCGACAAATAATTTTTTTCTTTTTCTTTCATTCATAAGATATTTACCCTTTTCGAATTCGAGACCCTCAAATTAACCAAACTAACATTAAAAAAGAAAATGGAAGTTGATCTATCGATCCAAAGAAAAGAATCAAAAATAGTAGTGTAATTCATTTCTTAGTTGACTCATTTATCTTTTAAGGTATTTCTACAAACACTTAGACTGCACTATACAGTATTACAATTTACAAACTAAGCACACAAATCATGCCAGAATTCGTTATAATTGGAGAAGCTATAATTACAAAATCAATCAATCATCATGTTACTCTATTCTTACCTTCAAGTATTCAATGATCTCTGAAATTTATGTTGAAATGGAAAAGAGAGCTTGCAGTTTGATTATAGCTGGTAAATGAAAAGAAACCCACGATTAGATTTGAACAGATTTTCATTTTCGTCATCTTTACTCGTTAAGCTTCTATAGAAGTAGAGAGACAGGGGAAAGGTAAAAGAAAATGATTGAGGTATGTAGTGACAGGAATTGACCCGCGACCTAACAAAGGGCTTTATCTAACGGTTGAGCTCAATCCGTTGAATGGTTGAGATTGCAATGTGCGCAAACGAAAACATGTGCGCGAACCAAAATTAGTTAACAAACTCCAGAGATCCAACGACCGAATTTTAAAGTAATAAAATCTAACGGCTTAAATAGGATCCGATCCGGTTTCAAATTGGGTATCTTTTCACACTTGCCCTGTGCGGCTTAAAGAGGGGGGAGATATGTTGGTAGTAAGTTGGATGAATTCTTGATTAGTTTGGAGTTGTTTTCATCTTTTTCTCGTTCGATCTAAACTATTTGCTCGCAAATATTTTTGTCAGACCTAAATTTGTTTGAAAGAAAAAAAAGAAAAAAAGAAAAAACGTTATTTATTTAGGTCACTAATTTACCGAATTCTAATTTAGTGTCTCACCTACTTGCTGACCCGGTGACTCACTAGTTGGGCTAGGGCTATGGTTAATAATAGGAAAAGGTCAAACTTAAATTATCGTCAATATCGACTGACCAAAGTCAAATGGGTTATGGTTAATAAAAGTATGGGCTATATTTAAGAGAAACCGGCAATAATATCCATTTATCGACTATTGTTGAACTTTTGTTCCTATATGTGAAAAGTGACTAAATATTCCCAATTCTTTATGGCAGTGACTAAATGTAATCCTACTTTTAGCTAAATACAACCCACCTTTTAATATTGAATTTATGTTAAACCATAAATAAAGTAGGTAATGGAAACCCAACGATAGATATTTAACGCCACCATTATCCATGGCCGACTCTTGCTGCTGTATATGTTTTCTTTGTGATTGTATATGTTTGTTGCGATTTTATGATTATGTATCATTTTTGTCTTGATAATTTTGTACCATCAACTTTTCATTTGCTTCATACTAGTAAAAATTTCTAGTTTCAAAATAAGATTTTCAAAGCCCTAAATCCAGAAAAATCATTCAATTGAAGTAAAAGGTCGAATCTGTGATTATCCGGATCAGAAGGGGGAAAACCCATTTCGGGATTACACTAGAAGATCTTGATCGGTTCTACACGAAATATGTTAAATGAATGATTAGTGGTCTTAATTCTAATTGCGGAAAACAATAATCCATGTCATTAGAATCGTATGATAATAATGCTGAAATTGGGATTAAGACTGCGAAATCATTGATTGTCAAATATGGAGTATCAAAGATCAAAACCAGGAGAGAGGACGAAGAACATGGATAGTAAATTGGTGATGAAGGTGATGGGTTATGATTACCCATATAAGTTTAGTATAATAATATTGAGGGTTGTATTCAATTAAAATGGGGGTTTTATTTAGTCACTGCCTTCTTTATTACATAAACATTACACTTTTTTTTAAAAGAAAAACCTTGATTATATAATAAAGCTGAAATTACATGAAGATGTTCCCCTCTGACAGTGAGCCATTGTTTGCATCATTTGTTACCGCATCAAAAAGTAAACAAGGAGGCGAATAAGTAGAAGAAAAAGGTGCAATTGCGTTAAGATTGCGAGCTAACAAATTGTCACCTTGTTCGCTTCTTTAGACACAAGACTGAAAGTAAAAGTTTTAGTTTCCATGAAAGATAAAATAAGGTTTTCCTTAGTATTTTGCTATAGAGAATTTGTTTGTCAATGAGCTCTTCTACTTGAATTTGTCAAAATGCCATGGGCATCATTGCTACTGCATTCAATTGGATTGAAAAGTTTGAATTTCTGCTCCCCATCAGACCAAATTGAAAATTTTGAATTTCTACTCCCCATCAGATTGCTTTATTGACAGCTAGAACCTCTCCTTCTGTTTTATCATGTGCTTTTGCCCCCCGATCTTTGACTTGCCTGCAAAAACCAAGTTTATTTCTGAGAATCAACGTTATTTGAACCATGTTGTAATTGCCATCCAGACCGCCTCCCAACTGATCTTCGTTTGATCTGTAACTGGTGGTTTCCAAGAGATAGTGTTATAACTAGGAGAGTTATAAGTGAGATGTTGGTTTTGATGATCCGGGTTAGTTATCTGATTGTAATTATCTTGCCAGATTTGAATCGCTATGTTTTTAATAAACATTGGATGTTGGTTAGTGCCCTTGTATTTTCTATCACACTTGGCCTTCCAAATAAGCCAAATCATTGTTGCACGAAGACTACTTCAAGATCCTTTATATCCTTCCCAGCCTAAGGGATTAACATTTCATCATATTACCCAGTCTTATGTTTGGTTTAGATATCTGGGATGGGTCTTACACCTGCATCAAACCGCTCACATCTGGCAAACGGGCAGTCAAGGAACAAATGTTGCAAGGTTTCATTGCAGGCTGAACATAGAGGGCAACTATTAGGAATGCCAATAAACCTAGCTATTGAAGCAGCACAGGGTATCGTATTTTGAAGACCCGTTTTAATAGTCCCAAGACATGTTTTAATAGCCCAGACTTTGTCCCAAATTGAATATAGGACCCTAGTGAAACCTCTTATGACAGTATAAAGGAGTCAACCCACAAGGAGTATGCTTCATCATAGAGGAGTCAACCTGAGTACAACTCAATGTCTGTTTTGCAATGAAGATGAGGAAACTGCAAGCCATTTATTTATGCACTGTGCTAATGCAAGAACAATCTGGAGCTTTTTTCTGACACCAATTTCTTTACACTGGATCATGCCGCAGAAGATAGAGTCCCTATTGCTGGGGTGGAAATTTTTCAGTATTAGGGAGAAGCATAAAATCATTGTAGAAATGCTTCCTTTCATCATTCTTTAGATCATTTGGAAAGAGATAAACTCAAGAAACCATGGAGGACAACAGAGGTCCACAGATACTCTGATAAGGGAAGTCAAAGAAACTATCATTCTTTGGTGTTCAGAAAATGACACTTTCAGTGGCTACACCACAAACCAAATTCTTTTTCATTGGGAAGAAATAATGCAAATGTAATCTATTTATACTTCTTTGGGGAGGTTTACATTAAACCTCAACTTTTGTACTTCTCTTTTTTTTCTTTCAATATATCCTTTTCAATTCTAAAAAAAAAGTATAAAGGGATTTAATAGTGAAAACTCCATTCATTTCAAGTGTCCACCTAATGGTATCCTTTGAGTTTTGTTAATGTTAATGATACAGATAACCTCACTTATGGTTCTGTTAAATGAAGCCAGAATTAGATTCATGTTACATTCGCTTGAGTTTTGTGAGATGAGTTTATTAGTAACTAAAACAAGAGTGTTGGGTGTTGAAATGCTAGCTAGGTTAGGAATTCCTAGAATCCAAGAATCATTCCAAATATGAATAGTGCTTCCTTTTTCTATTTCCCACATGCAGTGAGGTTTAATGTACTTAAGACCTTTCTGAATGCACAACCAGATCCAAGATCCCCTTTTTGTTATTCTAGTGTCCATAGGATGAAAGCAATTCCTGAAGTATTTTGCCTTGAGTAATCGGGGTTAGATATTAAATTCCATCTCGTCCTTCCTAGCTGAGCCTTTTTATTGTCCTTAAGATATCTAAACCTTAACCCACAATTGTTAGTTGGTTTACATAAGGCGTCCCACACCTTATGATACATGTGTTACTCACCTTCCTTCTTTCCTCATCAGATTTCTCTTTCTAGAGAATTGAGTTGGTTGGTGGTTTTGACTGGAAGTTTGAAACAACTCATTAAGTAATTGGGTGTCGATTCCAAAGTATGTTTGACCACTACTGATCTGGCCGCCTGAGATGAAATCCTACTTTTCCAGTTCTGGAGTCTACCCTTAACCATAGTATCAAAACATTTAATTTTAGAGCCAGCGGTAAACGTGGGAGTTCCTAAGTAGGTATTGGCGGGCCTAATCTTCTGAACCTTTAGAATACACATAAAGAGTTTATCTATCTATTAGGAAACTTACGGCTAAAAGAAAAACTGGCTGTTTTAGGGGCCGGCAGAATTGTTAGAGAAGCCGAAAAACAATATTACAATTCTAGGGGGTGTTATAAGGGTTGTCCAAAAACAATGAAAAGTCTAAATTACCCTATTAAATTAAGGATGAGACCAAGAACATGAAGAATGTGAAGAAAGAGATGAAACCGAGACTCTTGATGAAATAGATCCGGATATGGGACTCAAGTAGACCTAATTAACAAACCCATTGCTTGAATTTGTCTGTGATTGAGTTTTTTGTTGCTGATTGATCGATTGAATGTTATAAAAATTGGGTTCAGTTTGATTTTCGGTTGGATGTAACCCTAAAAATCCAACCGAAAATTACATTCCAGATTTTTCGTCTGGTTGTTTACAATTTTGCATGCCTAGTTTGCAGACGAAAATCGAGTAGTGTAGATTGTGTCACAAAGAAAGTAGCCGAAAACAGTGTTAAATGTGAGAAATCTAGCCGAAAACAGAGTTTGCTACATTGTTTTTCGGATAGGTTAATTAGTACAATTCCAGACGAAAATAGAGTTAGATAGATTGTTTTTCAAGATGAGTTTCGAATGAATTAAGCTGGTTACTTCCAGACGAAAATGTCTCTGGAAATTTTTTTGGCTTCAAATAGGTTGTTTTCGTCTGGATGGTTGTAAAAACATCTAGACGAAAATTTGTTTCGGTTTGGTTGTGGAGGTTAATTCCAGACGAAATTCTTTCTGGAAAAATTTCATTTCAAATAGGTGATTAAGTAGGGGTAGTTTGGAATTAAAAAAATATGCTCGATAAGGGGTTTTGAGAAAAAGCTATTGGACAACCCTATTTTGTCTCATTATCCGGCTTCTCTAACGATTCTGTCGGCCCCTAAAACAGCCCAGAAAGAAAATCCTATACTTCCGAAAATTTATGTTATGGCCGGAGGATTCATAGAAAAAATAAAAATGGAGAGAAGATTCCTAACTTCGATTAAGGTGGCTTTGGTGAATATGATGCATTCATCTGCGAAAAAGTAAATGAGAGATAGATTGCTACCTCTAACTACCTTGGTTCCATGAATTAAGCATAGATTTTCACCTTGTTTTTACAGCCTAGTCAGTCCTTCCATACATAGGAGAAAGAGATAGAGTGAAAGAGGGTCACCCTTCCCCGCTCCTCTAGTGGGTTTGTAAAACTTGCTTGGTATCCATTGCATTTTTATGCAATGGAAGGAGTGTTGATGTACTGAAAGATCTGTGAGCACCAATCAGTTGAGAACCCTACTTTCTTCATCAACTCCATGAGGTAAGTCCAACTGACTCTGTCAAAGGCCTAGCTCATGTCTAAGTTGAGCCCCGGTATTCCTCATTTCTTTCTTTATTTGTTCATAGTGTGAATTAATTCCTGTATCATTACTATATTGTCAGTGATTTTTTTTTTCTTTCCATAAAGGCTGACTGACACGAAGAGATGATTCTAGACAAAACTAGACTTGTGTTTGCTAAACTTTCTTGTAGGTGGTGTTGCAAAGTCAGAGAATACAATGGTTGATTTACACATTCTTCTGGAATACTTGACACTTGCATATAATTCATAGTAATTCGGGAACTTGAAATGATTAGCAGGGGTGTGTATTGCTTGAGATAGGATGGAACAAACTACAATTTTCCATTACATGCCAACTACTGAAAAAGTTGGAAAACTAGTACAAAAATGTTAAGCTGAAAATACGGTGGATAGATTTGTTAAAATATTTTGTGAAAAATAATGAACCACGATCCCTTACATATTCCTAATATTGATTGTTGGAATCACACTATGCTCATTGCGTTATTTAATGCTAGCATTATACAAAAAATTAAACATATGCAACTTATCAAGAGGAGGATGGACTTGTTTGGCTGCCTCGCAGAGATGAAAACTTTACAACATTTTTTTTTTTATTGTAATAAGCTTGTTGAAGATAGTATAGTTCCCAATATACTGGTTATTAGGTGATAGCTAATGTTTGAAAATATTTATGGATAAGCAACACTCCAGATAGAGTGAAGTTATCAATATGGAAGTGGTTGGGTATTATTCCTACAAGTTACCATTCAGTATTCACCATCTAATTTCCCTTTCCTTGTCTCTCTCTTCCATATTCATCAGTATGTCTGGCACCGGATCCAAGTGGAGCTATAGTTCAGATGAATCGATACCATCTCCCTTTTGCAGATCAGAGTACGTCGTCACTTAAGGAAGACATGCCCTATGAAAAGACGAGGGTACCGAGTACACCACCAATCTTTTATTTTATCCCCCTATAAGTCAGTCAAACCTTGAATGGTTCTTGTAATCAAGAACTCGGAACAAGATCTCTTTCGTCGCTGATTGATTCACATAAGGGATTCAATACAAGATCCAAAAGGCTATGTCAACAACCAAGTACGATACTTTAATTATAAATGACAAGTCAAATATAATGCGGAAATAAAGTAAAGTACACACAAGAATTTTGTTAACGAGGAAACTACAAACTCGTAGCAAAACCCCGGGACCTAGTCTAGTTTGAATACTCTTAAGAATTAAGCCGCCAACACACCTACTCTCAGACTTCATACTAGCTGGTGCAGATAATATGACCGTAATACGATTATTAGCCACAAAGATTTCCCCTCAGTATTCCTACGCCTCCAACCACAACAAGGTGGTCACGCACATGTACTCCCTTACGCAAACTGACGTCCTTTACTGTCTTACCCAAGATTTGCCTCGCAGCCCGTTGCGAGGATTGTCGCTACCCGACCTCCAATCGGACGATTACAACCTTATGGACACATCCAAATAGCGGCAGGTCAAATCGCTAGATGATATCCTTGGTAACTAACAAATATTACACCGAAGTTGTTTTACACCAAGAGCAAGGATATTTAAGTTTACTTGGTAATAAACCCCTCGAGATATCGATCAAGGTTTCAAAACCAAAACTACCGAAAGATCAACCTTGTCGTCCCAGTTGGAATCAAGTAATCAGCTGGAGAAAGTACAATATGATATGACCATGAAGAACAATGTACCTGCAAGAAATAAATCCAATAACCGCAATCTTGATTCCACTCAATATCTATAGTTTAGGCACACAAACCGAAAGCGGCCTGCTGACAAATCCAGGTTAATAGATAAAGAGTATGTTCTAATCACAACAATCTTGAGTGTCTTTATTGCAGAAGAGAAGGACCATCGACTAAACAAGAACGCAAGGTTTGATAGACGTGATAGAACAGAACACAAGTACAATACAAAGAACACTAGTAAAGATAAACTAGTTTCCCGTAGGAGGTACTTTTAGGCTTCTTTGTACCTATAAAAGCTCAAAGGTAACTGAAAAGAAAAGCGGTAAACACAAGCTATAGTTCCGAAGAAAAGCTTGGTAGAGGGACAAATCTTTTAGGAGATATACCACTCCTATTTATATTGACTAAGGCTTAGCTTTGAAATGAGGCTAACTTAATTTCGGAATTCATTAAAGCACATTTCCAAATATGTTCCGAAATAGCTCACTTAGACTCATAGCATTTAATGAGATCTAATACTCTAGCATTTTACATTAAAGAAAAATATATTTCATAAATGAAAAATATATTTCAATAAATGTTTGTCCAAGAGCAATCAAAGCAAATAATAATACTCATAAGATATATTTGGATATTTCATTTAATTCGAAATATGGTGCTTACCAATATGCTCCCTGGGAAAGAGCTCAATTAGAATAGTGTCCTTTTGTTTCGAAAATCTCCTTAAGTTATTATTACTTCCAAATGTCGTCATCAGCTTTGATAATGTTAACATCACTTCATAGGCTTTGATGGACGGGCCAGAACGATCCTAGGTGGAAGTGGGATCTGGTCCAACGTGGATCAATGTTCCGCATAAACGTATCATGGCAGACGAGGACAAGCCTTGTGTGTTAAGCTTATGTGAACACGTAGGTTCAATGGACATTTTAAATCACACAAAAAGATATACTAATAAAGTACATAGCATGATTCAATGAGTAATAGCAAAATGTTGAATCTCCTGAATTCTTGATTCCAATATAGATGATCACGCTAATGATATCCAAGAATTCAAATCAAAACATCAAATGAATAATAGATCGAGTAGTATATCCATATGAAGATCTAATCACGTACAATATTGATCAGAAATCATGTGTCTACTAACTAGAGCGACAAACCATATTTTGACTATGACTCAAACCAACTTAGTTATACATTGAAGATGAACAAATTCAAACTTCAAACTGAGAAATCAAACTCATTAATTCATTGAAGCACAAATCAAAATGATAGAGTTTGAACTTCAAAAATACGCATTATGAGATAACCATTTTTAGGTTTCGAAATCTAGAAAACCAGATACTTAAAAGAAGGCAAAAGCTAGAAAAAAGCTAACTTTAGGGATTGTCAGATGGTATAAAGAAAGGGGTACCTAAGAATTTTGCTCAACAAACTCAGGGTAAGGTTAAAGATTAAAAATTTTATGAAAGAAGAAAGAAGACAGAGACGAAGAAGACGAATACAAAAAGACTAAAGCTTTTTTAGAGGGAGAAAATACAACTTAAATAGTAGAGGGAAACCGGCGATGTAGGTTGGAAGGTCAAAAGGTAACTAAATCTCGGGAACATGCAGAACGTGTCACGGAGACGTCACTTCAGGCGAGTAAGTGGGGCACGTGTCACGAAATTGATGTCGAAGAAAAAATTTCCTTCCCTAGCATCTTCGACACAGAAAACGAAAGAGGCAAACTATAGGGGCACAAAACTACCGAGACACGTGTTAACATCACCAGGAAGGAGTACCATAAGGAGGATGAAGCTCGAAGTACTGAATACCTCGAAGGGGCCTTTACCCTTAAGGATGCAACAAAGAGAAGAATACATAGAGGACCAGCTGAACAACGAGGAATAAGATGTAATCGAGGGAAAGAACAACTCGTAAACTACATCGAAGAGTAGCGAGATAAAGGAATCCTCAAAGGACACCGACTTACTCGACAACTTCTGACACCACCACGATTGTGTATTTTGTCTTATTAGCTGTAATCCACTTGTGCTCGATCTATATAAGTCCAGCTCGAGCTCATTTGTAGGGGTTGGATTTTTTGACAAGTCTTGAGACGTTGGGGTGAGATTAGGTTAGTATTGATTCTCCTCAAGTCTTTGAGCACAACGTCCATGTAGAGATAACCAGAGTAACATTTTATATCAATACATAGATCTTTACTTTGTCATTTACAACATGCTTTTATCTTTATCGAAATTGTTCATAGTTTATCTCGACATTATATTTTCCACTAGATACTTCTCTAAATCATGGGATGAATGTAATAATCTATTGGTTGTTAGGTATAATGTCTCTAAGCAGATTTATAGCGACACATCATTAATTCGTTGAAACACAAATCAAAATGATAGAGTTTGAACTTCGAAAATACGCATTCTGAGATAACCATTTTTAGGCTTCGAAATCTACATATTGTTTGGCAGAAACCAAATTAAGGTTTCGGATCCTAAAGTTCACATATGACCAGAACCGAATTAAGGTTCCCAAATCAAGTTTCCACATAGCGAAACCAAAGTTAGGTTTCGAACTTTAGATTTTGTTTTAACAAAACCTTGGTTAAGGTTTCGAAACAAGAAACACATATTAGTCTCGTCACAAATGTTTGGTGTCGAACTTGAGAGTTCATGTGGTCAAAAGACGTTTCAGCATCACACTTTTTTGTCCTTGACGTACAGGTTATATTTCCCAGTTCACATAAACCTTTAGGAAACCTAGGGTCTTTTCGACCTTTTAGAACTCACATGGTCAAGACACATTGGTCTCGATTCTCAAGTCACTGTTAGCCATCAATCATCGTTTCGAACTCATGTTCTCTCATTGGTCACATTTTATTTAGACCGAATAGCTTATGGATGCGAAAACCAGATTATGGTTTCGAGTTTAGTTTTACCAAAACCTACATTGAGGTTTCGAACTCTGAAAATACATAAGATGAGATTATCAAGAATATGGTTTCGAAATCTAAAAGTATGATATGGCGTACAAGATGTTCATATATCAAAAATCAAATAAATGATTCAGAACTTCAGTAATCAGAGCCAAACCATGATGTAGTATTCGAACTCAGAACAACAGTATATCGAATCTGCACAACATAAGTGTGAGTCACGATCTCTCTTACATTTAGCTCATATAGGTACTTGCTAATCAATCCGACAGAGTCAGAATAGGTAAGTAGAGACACAATACTGTGATGGATTAAATCTCGTAATACCGCCGAGACAACATCACAACTGCTATATCCAACTCGAAGGTTTTAGGAAAACTTTATATTATTTAGAGACGGAGAAGAAAAGAAAGCTCTAAGAAATATGGAATGTCATAACTTCAACAATAATATCGCAAGCGATAAAGCGGAGTTATATCTTAAGACACACTGATCACAAGTGATCAAGTCATAACGTAAAGCTTCAGCAATGAGTTATGTTTTTGTCTTTTGTAGCACAAGTGTAAAAGATAATGGAATCGCATTATTTAGATTCACTAACCTCTTGAATGATGAAGCCGGATGTCTTCGTTTGATCTCCAGTCTTCTTCAACTCTTCAAATAGTGATTCTAAATCCTGCAAAAATCTTCCACAACCTAAAGCTAACTCAATGATGACCTTACCTAATGTGTGTTTGTTTAGCGGTCGAGTTTTGATCACTAAAGTTGACAATTAAGCTTGACATACCAACACTTAGTGAGGTTGACCGAGCCATGCTTTAACACCCTATGCGATGAAAAAAGTAGCATCTAAGATTGTCCATGATAAATATGGGTTGTCTGGATCACCACTTCCTGCAATATTTGAAGCCTTTCCAAGAAATAATGAAGAAAAGAAGCCTCGTCTCCTAAGCAGAGTCTTCTCCAATCTGGGTTTGGCTATTCTAAATCAAAATATGGAATAAGATATGCATATGGTGTGGTGGATATTGATAGGAAAAAGACGAATGAACTTTTCGGTGGAGTTGCATTTGCTGCAAGTGAAAAGTTGATGTTAGTAATCTCAGACACCCTCCACAATGACTTATTGCAAGGTGGTGTGGCTGAGGCGAAGAAGGTGCGAATGAATCCTTGGTGTGGCTGAAGCGAAGAAGATATGGATGGAAAGTCCTTAGTTGGGGTGGAACTCTGGTATTTGAGATTCAGTAATTAGTTCATCTGTTGAGTACTTGTAGATGGTGGATTTTGATAAGGGAATCTCTCTCAATTATGCCTTATGAATCTAGTCCTGATAGAATTGAAGAACTAATTAAGGTTATATCCCTATCTGCCTAGGCTCTCAACACTATGTTAATATACTTACTGAACGTCTTAGTATTTGTATAAATTCTCAGAATATTAGTGGCGCATGTTCAACACTTCCCGTACATTTTATAGTCTCACTTTGCTCTAAATAAGCTCTTATACAAAGTCTAGCTTCAATCCTGAGCAAAGGTTTACAACTTATTCCACCAGTACATGACAAGTAATCCCTATTCCAAGTTGCAAACATTTCCCGGCTGAATTCCATGGCATTAGGTCTGAAAAACATGTTGCCGCCACTGTGGAAAAGTTGAATGTAGAGTGCTGGCTAAACTGGATTTCATCGTTAACTCTTATAACGACCTTGTCTAACCTTGGTCGAAGCCAGATTCTGCTTGTCTGAGCTAAATTGGTTATGTTCAGATCCCTCAGGCGACTCTTTGCTAACACAGACTCGCAATAATCTCGAGTTCGTGTTATGGCATGCCATGGCATAAATATGCTGAAAAAGCAGGGGTACCGAAATACTACCAACTTTTCGTTTGGGCTCGTGAGTCTTATGGTCAGATCTGGACGATCTCAAAAATCAATATCCAGATCTGTTTAACCTGAGTTTGGATTACAAGTGATCAGTCCGACGCAAGACAAGGTCTTGGTAAATCCTTTGGATGGATTGGGGACAACAATCAGGTTAACAATAACGTACTTCTTGTGTTTGCTTTAATTATATAATCAGAGAATATAATGCGGAAAGTAAAACACACAAGACACCAGAGATTTTTTTAACGAGGAAACTACGACCTGTAGAAAAACCTCGGGACCTCGTCCAGATTGAACACCACACAGTACAAACTGTCTACAAACACTAGCCTACTATAAGACTTCGGTCTGGGATGTATCAGAGACCAATTCCAACCTCCAAGCGAACTGGCTATTGTCTCACTCCTTACGTCTCTAGATCCCCCACAGATCGTCACGCATTTGATTCCCCTAGCTGACGTCCTTTACAGGCCTAGGAGTTGCTTTAACCGCTGTTAAAGGCTTGTGTCAATAATTCTGGCTTTGCAACCTCAATTACCAACTATATGTTTGAACTGTCCTCTATCAGTTAGACATACACAAAGTGACTTCCTTCGGATTGCTCCAGGTCATACGAAAATCTACTTACAAGCGGGGGCTGACAAGTAAACCGAGTAAACTATTCCCAACTTGTCTCTACCTCAGTTGTAAAAAGAATCACTTAAAAAACTTATACAACTGGAGCTAACTAGGTCTTACAACACCGAGTGTAGCCGTGCGTTGCTTCCTTTCAACCCTGTATGTAACGTATCAGTTCTTGAATGGCCTTATATCAGAAGAGAAGGATCGTAGAATAGACAAGAACGTGATCAGTTTACCAAGGTTACAGGTTAATCCGATTTCAACCACTAAGGTCTCAATCACCTACCTGTACTTCCCAACTCTCAAGAGAAGTCTTTATAGTCGTTAGGTAAATCCCACAGAGGAACTGCTACCTAATAGAGGATGACTATACCACAACAAGCATTCACCTAAGTGAAAAGAGTTTACGATCAATTCCACATAGAAACTTCATGTATGCTTGATGCTTGTGGTTTTCGTTCTAGAACCCTCTATTTATAACACTCAATAAGGTAGGTTGCTTAGGAATAAAGCAACTAGTTACTTGTCCCACAAGTTTAGGAAACCCTAACTTGCAAACCAATTAAACAGAGATTTATCTCAATTGGAATTCATTAAACATTTATCTGCCAAGTGGTTTATTAGCTCTTAACCACTTCAAGATAGAAATCCAACAGACCAGAGATAATCTTTATCTTATTGACACATTGAGAATCGTTAGATGGACCACATAAGATATTTTCGTGATAACGAAGTCCAACTAAGAGATAAAGGAGTCAGAGTTTAACCCGTGTGAAAATTCCAGAGAATATTCACCTTGGACGGTTCGGGAACCGCCCTTCTGAATTACGACCCAATACATCGAATCTGAGGTTCGCGTACATGTACGTCTACAAATTGATGTCTTGAAATCCGGAGTCACTGTTCACGAACCGGTTCGAGAACCGTCGTTACTCAAAATTAGGGTTTAACTGGATCCGCTGGAAGTTCTGGGCTGGGCCAGTACTTAGATGTGTTATACGCCCTCAGCTATAATCCACTGGACTCTTGCTCAAGAGTACTCCTTTAAATTCACCCATATCCTACAAGTGATTTGCAAGCAAACCATTGCTATGGGAAGATGGTATTGAATCTATCTCATGCATTCTTGTAACCTTAGTATTCGTGGGAACAAACACTAACATAACACATGGTTATGTAGACAAGAACACGATCTCAATCGCTTTTAGTATCTCTACTAAAGTAGCCGACTATTTCAAAAGATAGAATAGAAGAATTTCCATAAAAGTCATAACTCCTACTAACCTTTTGTCGATGAAGAATAATTGATGTCTTCTTTGTCTTCACAGTCTTCGTCTTCAAGGTCTCTACTACTTTGTCTATATCCCAATTCCGAAATCTAAACTCTAGTAAGATAAATCAAGAATTGTGTTTTGACACCTAAAACTGACAACTAGCTTGACATACCAACGCTAGTGGGTTTGATCGGACAATGCCCTAACATATGCCACGTCATAAATACGCGTGCCATGGTCTAAAAACACGCCATGGCCTAAAATAAGCCATGTCCTAAGACTTGGCCGGTCAAATCGGCCTAAAGTCTCGTTCCACAGTGGTGCCAGCCTATAGCAAGTCACCTAAAATACTTAGTGCCAGTTTTTGGCAGAAATGGGGGAAGTACAGTGGCACCACAAAGAAGACTCGGTAGCGCCACCAGACTATCTAGCGCCAGCCAGTGTTTGCGCAAAAAACATATTTGTGGCGCCGCCATTAATTACTCTTTGGCATCAACCTATGGCGCGACACCCTAAACCTAGGCCATCTACTTTGTTAGGTTGTTAATAAGGAAAAACCTTTCTCCTCACTTTTCGTTTGCTAGTATTTGTTTCAAATCTTCCTTAGTTGGATTGATTAGAGGAATTTCCCTTCTAAAAAAAATATTTACAAAAATAAAAATTGTTCCTACAAGATCAAGACTCTGCTAGTTTAATCGATATGTGAAACCCATTGCAACATCAAGGGGGACAACCAAGGGAGACTTTATACATTAGTTGATTAAGTGCAATCATGCCAGAGCACCTTTGTTTGTATTTTCAGTGTCAATATTGATGAACTCAGTTACAATTGCAGCAACATCGGATAATGATTATCTCCTCTTTTTTGAATCGATGATGATACTTTTTCATGGAGGGTTGTTTGGCAATTTGGAAAGAAGACGTGAATACATTTTTTAGGAAAATTTCTGAACCCTTTGAATACCATGTCTAGGACTAAATATCAGATAAAGACCTGCATTTATACTCATAACATTAATTAACTCATATATTAATGCATCTAGGTCTTTGTGCCCTAATCCTCTTGGATGCCTCCAGACCCTGATGTTTTAGAAACAATGTGGATGTATATAAATAATGTTTAATCATGATATTAATGAATTTGGTACTTGTATGGTTATATAAATTATGTAGGTGAATATGTTGTACTTAAGAGATCCTACTGATCAGCTGCGATTTAGACCAGAAAGCTAGTGAATGTTTAGGAGTTATAGAGGATTTGGTATGAATTCAACAAGATTTATATTGAAGCAGACAC
>JAJJMA010282304.1:0-16189 GCA_023529015.1 Papaver nudicaule | reverse complement strand
ATACAGCTTCAAACCCTAAAAAAAAACCATTTCTTCTTCCTTGGGAAAAAATTCAATAGATATTAAAGACGGTAATCAAGTGACACTCAGTTCTTCGGTAAGCATTTCTGGTAATCAAATTTGTTTCCTCAAATTTCCGATCAAGTTGCTGATCATTTTGAGGTCTAATGGGGAAATTTCAAATGATTTACTCAATGCTGTAGTTGGTAGAGAATTACCCTAACTTTGGGATTTTACATTATTGATTTCTAAAACTGTAATATGCTGTATTGTTGTAGTGTGGAAGGAATTCTTGTTTGGAGCAGCTGCAGGAGGATTTGGTGAAGGGTTGATGCATCCGATTGATACTATAAAGACTTCATGTAACCAAGGTTAGACTTCTGTTTCATACCACTAGTATTAGACAATGCTGTTCACTTAACATACCACATACGACAATGTTGTCTTGCAAAATCCCAGTCATTGCCTAAAGGTGCACAGTGATATGTCGCCTAAGACATATATGGTTAATGAGTTTCGAAATCTTAGAATGCTACAGTGTGTTACTTTCTGCCTGGAAGGCAGAAAAAGTATTTTGATTGAAAGAATACGGCTGTTGCTTAACGTTGTACTGTTTTCTAAGTTGTATAAGAGTTTAGCTCGTATTGTAAGGGAGAGTATCTTGCTCAGTGCCATATCATATTCAATAGTTTGTCAGTTGATATTCATATTTCTCAGCCTGCAAAGAGTAGCATCTGGTTCGGAAAGTCTGGGCTGTTGATGGGTACAGAGGTATCAGTATACGTCTGTATTTTCAAGCTAGTCATAAAGAGTTATGGAATCGTATAGATGTGTGGCCTAGGCCCTAGACTGCATGACTGGGTATTCATGCCTTTCTGAGATGTTAAAATGACAGAAACTCGTATTGGATTGACAATTCAAAAAAAAAAAAAACGAATCCACCTTAGCATTTTGTACATCTTCCTGATCTCACCTGACTGAAACTTATCTTAGATTGGCATATCGATCCACGAGCTTATACATACTATTATACTCTTTCCATTTGTTTATGCATTTTCCTCATTTCTCTAGTTTTCTTGTTTTAGTCAATTTACTAGCTTTCTAGTTTAGGTGTGATTTTACCATCCAGCATTACATATAAGATCAACAGCGAGCTGTGCAAGACGTCACATCATTCATTATTTGGATGTAGTAACTATATGTCTGCGTATACTTCCGCTATCCTTAAGAGTTTTGTTAGGCATTCTCTTCTGTTCTAACTTCTAAGTGTTGCATAAATTTTCTTTGGTTGGATTAGTTTAGATCTTCAAGCAACTGACTTCTTGGATTGGTAATAATGGCAGCATACCTTTTACATTAAAAATGTCAATCTACAAATCTGTGCTTCTCCGTTATAAGAAGAGACTTACCTACTCAGTATGGATAGTTATAGTGGTGTTAGATCTCTTAACTGTCTATGATTTTTCGAAAACTTGGATGAGTAGTAATACATCCCCCACCCCATCTTTGAGTTTAAGAAAGTGAATTTCTCCACAGATAATTCCTCTCTGCATCCGCTTTGCTCCTAGCTGTCTCGTACTTTCCCGCACCGCACCTACTTGTGGCTCTGTGTGGGTTGCGCAAAATTGCATTAACTGCAAAATTGCATCTAGTTCTTTCTTTTTGTCCTTCTTGTGCATATTTTGCATCATACATTTAATTTCTTTGTCTGTATGTTTTCAATTTCCTAATTTCACTCTTAATTTCTCCCTCATGTTTTCTGATAGATTCCTTCTGCTTTTGTCACTCACCAATCTTATACATTCTTTATGACAGATTTCATGAACTAATTATCGGTAGCCACCTTTGGTGTTGATGGAACTGTTTTGTCCTTGTTGTTGGCTTATTCTTCGTTGGCTTTATCAGTATGCAGTGGTGCTGTCTGTTTCACTTGAGGTTCTTTCTTATCCTCTTTCTCGAATGACTAGTACGTATGTTATGATATACACAATTCCCCCCCCTGGTCTGAGGCTTCACATGGATTTTCCCTATAGCTATTACTTGCCTAAAATCTACTCAAACACTTGTATCCTTTACCAGCTCCACCTTTCTCATTATTAACCTTCATCATCCCCAATCCTCTCTCTACACCTACAGTTTTGGGTCAATCGATAAATTTACTCATGCTAAGTTTTTCACCTTTCACTGCATATTTGAATCTCCATCTTATCTCTAGTATGCACAACTCTCATAGAACAACTGTTAATACTCTCAGTTTGTTTGCCATAGAGTACTAGCTCATTCCACTTCAGCTCTGGACCATGGAATTCAAGAATGGCAATATGGGCTTGCTGCTACAGACAACCTTGTTTGTGGTGGTGCATGGAACTTTGATGGATATTTAGTTGTTCTGTTAGATTGGAAAGCCGACCACCGATTATCAAATGTTGGATTTCCCTTGTTCTCCTTTTTGGCCTGAATACAAAAATCTTCTACCAGACTATACGCCTCCAGAAATGCTTAGGGTAATGGGTAATCCAGAACTGGAAGAAGACAGCCAACAATCTATATAGTTGCCTCCTACTGCTTCGGATAGAGCAATTCCTCGAGCTCGTGAAGACATAACACCAATGGGTGGCTACAGGTATTTTTCGTTTGCTATTTGCTACCTTCCTTGTTTTCACCCTTCTCTTGGATTTCTTTTGCTGTTCCGTCCTGTATTTTGATTTTTTTTGAAATTCATTTCTGTCATGAAAATTCAGGCATGGAATTGCGGCAATTGCCAAGCACTAGGTCCTAGGTTGATCATAATCACCTTGACACTTATGTTTTTAACTATCAACCTGATATAATAAGTCGAGTGATGTTAAAGTTCAGCAGCTTTTGTCTTCTTTAAACTGTCCTCATCTTTGGTCTTTCAACACAAGTGGCAGAGCAGGGGTAAATTCAGTCATGGGTGGCAACGGGTCCGGATGGGTATCAGTCAGGTTTCTATAAGAAAATGTTGGGCAAGATGTTATTTCGATGGTCCAAGAATTTTTCACGACAGGTATTTTACTGCCTGAACTCAATTTTACTTCTCAAACTCTAATACCCAAACACAACTGTGCACACACTCCCTCTGATTTTTGTCAGATAAGCTTGTGTAACATCACATACAAGATTATCTCCAAGTTAGTGGTTGTTCGGTTGAAACCCTTGCAAAAATTGTGTCACTGTGACAAGCAGCTTGCGTTCCAGGTCGTAGCATCATAGATAACACTACTATATTGCATGAAATGGTGGATTGTATGAGAAAAGAATTTCCTGGGGTGATTGCTGTTAAATTTGATATTGCCAAAGTTTTCGATCGGATGGAGTGGAACTTTCTTGTTCGAATTATTCAACACTTGGGCTTTAATGATAAGTGGTGTTCTGTGGTCTCTCACTGTATAGGTACTACGACAATCTCGTTAATGTTGAATGGCGCTCCAACACACAACTTTTCTCTTTCGCGCGGTCTTCGTCAAGGTGATCATATTTCGAGTGAGGCTATAACGAGGGCGACCTCATAACTCAAAAAATGAGGTCGCACCTCAGCGCCGTTGGATCATGATCCAACGGCCGGGGTGGCGCCAAAAAAAAAAAAAAAACAAACGGAGGAGAGAGACAGCGATGCATCAGCACCGTTGGATCATGATCCAACGGCGCTGAGGTGCGTTCGCACGGCGTGAGTTATGCGGTTAACCGCGTTATAGCCGGACTCTCATATTTCTCCGAACTTGTTCATTCTTGGCATGGAAGGTTTTAGTTCGTATTATCTCCACAGCTTCTGCTACTAAGTTTATTCTCCACAGCCCCTGTAATATCCCACTTATTTTTTTTGCCGAAGACTGCATTTTATTTACTCGAGCATCATATAACAACCCTTCTTCATATCATCAATCAATTTTGTGCTACTTCTGGACAACTTGTTAATTTTCAGAAGTCGAGCGTTCATGTTAGTTCTAATTTAAGTGCCCTTGCTAGGCTAGACATTTCAAATATGCTGAATATGAAACCTATGCCTCTTCATTTACCGGACACTACCTTGGAGCAAATGGATAAGGTCCAAAGGCGGTATCGGTGGAATAAACCTCGTGCTAAAGGTATCTATCTCAAATCTTGGCCTTCTATTTATTATCCAAAAAGAGATGGGGGCTTGGGTTTGAAGAATTTAAGGGCTACTAATGAAGCTTTCTTAACCAAGTTAGCTTGGTGTATGTCATCAATGTGGGTTAAGGTTTTAGCAGCTAAATACTTTCACAATTGCAATCCTCTCCGCAACATTCTAAGAACGAAGGGTTTGGGTTGAAAAGTTTGAAAAGCTGACTTTGGGGCTTCAAAAAAAGTGAAAGCCCCCAATAATTGTTCTCCCAATAGCCTTTTGGCTCTTCCCCTGTATAATTTTTTTTTTTAATACCAAATTTGCCCATTATGTTTAGTGTTTAGCACATGATTAGCTTAACTTAACTTAATTAAACTGATAATCAAAATAATTAAGCCATGGTGTTACACCATTACCGCTGCATCCACCGCCTCCACCACCATCCCGCCGCCGCCGCCAACATTCTTCACTAAATTCCAAGAAAGATCCAAGAAAAACTAAATTCTTTTTACTTGTATTACATTTTTTTTAGTCCCAGCAAGAAAAACTAAATTCCTTCCCTAAAGCCATTAAAGCTTTAGATGCAAGACGTAAGTCCACCTTAGTGGCAGTAACTTACTTACGGTTGATTTCGATATTTTTCTTAGCAGCCGTAAGTTCATCGTAAATCAAAAAAAATTGTGTCGTAAGGTTAATTGCCGTAAGTACAAATTAGAAGCCGTAAGTTTAGTTACCGCTACATACATATTTGGCGTAGTAGCCGTAAGTGGTTCCAGTTCTGTTTACATAAAATATATGGCACAACTTTGCTTCTACAGTGGTACTTACGCGAGCTTGGTTTTTGCAGCCACAGTAAGAATGACACCAGCCTTGATAACCTATCAATTTGTGGCGTTAGCCCTCAGCATTGTCTCCTTGTTTGATGGTAAGTGTTGGAGTACTGTTGGCCTTTACAGACGTGGCACGCATTCTATTCTTTGGATAAGTTATAACGCTAACATAGTTGTCATCAAACGCGGAGCCATGACTACTAGGTTGGGTTTTGCTCATATTAGATGGGAACATGGGCTTGAAGCCCATATTAAACCGCTACCTACATGGTGTTTTGCCCATTCTTTTTCCATGTATTTATATTTTGGGACTCCGGAGATGGAAAAGAAGATCCTTGTCTTCTTGTGCATAACAAGGGGTACAACAAAGGCAATGTTGAATCTAGGATTTTTTATTGGGACGGGCTAAAATCTTGAAACTGGGCGCCGGCCGCCGAAATTTTTTTTCCCGACATAAGCGGAACAGTAAAACAAAATGCTCGTATAACAGAAGTTTAAAAACAATACCTTATGCCGGTAGCCAAATCCTAACTTTTTCAAATCCTTGTACAGATGTGTACCGTATCCTAATCTTCTTTTATCTTCTTTTATCCGTTGATCACACGACTAAATAACACGCACACACTATACAGTAGAAACTCTTTAAATTAATACTCGTTAAACTAATAATCTCTCTAAAATAATAGATTTTGGTGATCCCAACTAGGCTTGGACAAGTTAAAATTTAACTCGTTAAATTAATAATCTTTCTAAATTAATAAATTTCTCCGGTCCCAAGGCTATTAATTTAAAGAGTTTCGACTGTATTTTGTTGGGCAAAAATGCTAAGTTACTGGGCTATATAAGAATGGTTGGGCTATTTCAATTTTTATGTGTGGGCTAAGTTGAAAATATAACACAAAACTAGCCAAAACTACCGCATAGAAAATTTTTGTCGCAAACTTGGGACGGGCTACAGCCGCCTTAGCCCTCGGCTAAGTCCGTCCCTGCCAACAAGTATTTATCCCCTTGGTCAGAAAGTCATAAATGTGAAGTGGACATGGAGAAGCAAGCCATCGGTTTTACTGAAAGATGGGATTACCAGGACGACGGCCATATCTAGGTAGTCCAGTATTTGTGGCATGGTATGCATGGTTTGAGGGCAACAATTATTTTTAGAAGGGGAGAGTCTACTGTCGTTTATACAGAGTCAGTTATGCTTGTTTATATGTGCTTTTCGTTGGGTTGTATTTGTGTTTGTATGTGTCGTTCTGTTTGTTATAGAGTTCAACGTCGGTTCGGGTCTTTAGTCCACAGTCTACGGTACCGGCTTCTCATCAATAATAAGGGGAGTTCAAAACAGGAGATAATGGTCTTCGCCTCAGTACTTTGTCAGCAGTCATCTCCATCATCACCAACTGACACTGCCGGTGTTTCAAATCCGCTTTGTCACTCAAATATCAGGCTATTCTTGTGGATAGTCAAGTCTGAAGGCTCCTACGGGAATGCTTTCGACGTGTTACCTTTACCACTTCAAAGGCAGCTGATCTTTGTACCGAGAGCCTCTTCTCCAGTTTGTGGGGACTATGTGTTTGATCTCGGACGACAACCAGAGAAGCTTTTTATGGAGTATTTTTTAACTGGGTCTATTCCTTTGCAGGTTAATATTTATCTTATGACTGGCCACCGCTTATCGGGTTGGGGGATTTCTCCCCCTATGTACTAAGGTCGGTTCCTATGGAGCCAAGCAAAACAAAGGCTTTGCAATATGACGTGGCCTAGCAAACCAAAAATAGGGCAGTCGGAAAACTAGCAAATTTGATATAAATTGAGTATTTTAAGTTATTTTGTGGGTCCGAATGATAAAGAAAGATTTAAAAGGTAGATAAATATATTTTAAGTTATTTTCCATCGACGTTACTATTTCTATCTCACGCTCTTTGCTAGGTTCATAGCCAAAACACTCGTACTTTGTGTTTTTTTGTGTCCCCGGCTTAACAGGTGTAAGATGCGTCCTTTGTAATTAAATTAAATGGTGCTGAACCATAAAAATAAATAAAAATGATATGTATCCTGGCGTCATTGGGGCGTACCGAAAAGTTTTGGAGCGGACTTTTTTAGCTACCGAATATAAATTTATGAAGCTACCGAGTAGTGTAAATTAAAACATTAACACCACTCGGTAACTTTTTCCGTACCGAATATAAATCTGCCCCAAAACTTTTCCGTACGCCCCAATGACGTGAGGATATGTATGGCTGGGAACAAGATAATAAATTAAAACAGGCGATCTCAAAACAAATCTACTGCTGCACCAGGTTCGATTCCCATCTTGAAAAGAGAACTCCAGACAGGATGGGGACCGGATTTTAATTAAAAAAAATTTGTTAAACTAAAAACTAGTAGAGATTAGGATTTTTATGGATGGAAAAACCAATTTCCATCGACGTTACTATTTATATCTCACGCTCTTTGCTAGGTTCATAGCCAAAACACTCGTACTCTGTGTTTTTTTGTGTCCAGATATGGGGACCTGGGTTGCACGAACTCGGACACGGAGACGCGGACACGACACGACACGGACGCGGACACGAGCGAGGTCTCAAAATTATAGGACACGGACACGTTTATATGTTTAGTAAATATATAATTTAACTATACTAATATATGAAATTAATGCTAGGAGAAGTAGTATAAAATGCTGAAAATATACAACCTACACACAAAAGCGTGAATGACTCAATGGTTAAGCTCCTTAGGTGGGATTATAACCTTGAGAGTTCGAATCTCAAAAGAGAATATACTAAATTATCACTTAAAGTAGAGAGTTTACCGAGTTGACTGAGTTGACTGTGTTGACCGCGTCGTATGCGTGTCGTGTCCGCGTCCATGTCCGACACGAGTCCGACGCGGACTCGGGCCCAAAATCGGCGCGTCTGTGCAACCCAGATGGGGACCGGAGAGAGACAGTTTGAGAGAGAAAACGAAGAAACAGGTTTTAATGGAAAGTCAGCAGGGTGGGCGTGGGCGTGTTTCAAGGTAGTTATTCTTCTAGGGTTTTGATTCTTCTGAATTCAGTACAAAGAAAACTAAAAATTTATAGGATTTCAATTCGATTTACCAGGAGATTTTCTGGGCTTTATTTCATATGGTATGTAAAGATATTCTTAGGGCTTGATTCAACGAACAATGCTAAATTTTTTTTCTTAGAAAGATTGGGGATCTGATCAAGAGTAATTCTGAGTGGTCATTTTCTTGTATTCGACCTTCAAATTCCATTATGAGCTCTGCAATCCAAATTAAGAATGAGAAATATAAGAATAAAATCGGTAGAGAAGAGAAGTGAAGAGGCTTTTCTTGTTTTCCGTGAGATCCAATCCGACGGACGAAAGAGAAGCACGTCATCAGACGGTTTTTAGGTTGTTTTTCTAGACGGCCTGTCTAGAATTACTGTTCCTATTTACCACTTCTAAAAAAAAATCTAACAAGTCTTATTTACCACTTCTTTGACTTTTCTTTCAATAATTCCACCCTACTAATTAAAAAACTTAAGAACCTAAATTGTTGTTCCTGTACCGTCTCCTCCCCTCTTCTTCTCCGGCATTCTTAGAGATGCGTTAGCGGTGGTTCCATGGTGGTGTTTCTCAAAGGTGTGGTATGTCGTTCTATTGTCTAGGGCTGTAGCACTCTTTGGATTCATTGATCAGACATAAACATTTCCAGTTCTTTAACAGACTTCAACAGGTCACCTTTGGGATTATTGTCTGTTAGAAATTCAGCATCTCACTTCCCCTGCAATAAAATGTGAGAGACAATGTATTATTAAACAACTATCCGAAATATACATGTAAAAAGAAGCAAGTGGTGAAGCACTCTATTCTTATGTGATTGGGCTAATCATTCTAGTAATACAGACATAAATAATTATGCTTATAAGTAGTATGCAAATGAGAGAGTACAACGTGAAAATGCTTGTAAGTAGTACAGAAGACCACCCCAGCCCCTTGCAGCTATCAAAAATCTCATCAATGACAGGAGATAAGCGGCAAACATTGTCACATGAGAAATTCTCAAAAAGCTACAGGTCATCCCGCTTAAAAAGGTCAGCAACATCATCTTATTACAGTAAGTCATGAGGGTGGAATTCACTAAGCGCATTCAAACAAGCTTTTAGACAGGATGGAAACTAATAAAAGACAGGAGAAAACTTATGCAGACATACCCGAGTACTGGCATGAGCTTGTTATAGCAACTAATTCGCAGGTTACTGTTATCCAATGAACCTGTAACTGATTTTCCCTTAGGTATTTGCTGTCTATGTAAAGCACAAACAGCTTTCATACAAAGGACGGGATCCTATTCCATGAAGGAAAGCATGTCATCTTCAGTTTTTCATTTCAATTTTGTATTTCTGCTCCTTTTTGTGATTTCTATAACTTCCTTCAGACTCTTTCGCCGTAAATACACCCAAACTGACATCATCATTCTCAGAATCAATCTCTTCTGCCAATTCAACTTCATACTCCAACTTATTAACTGTGTCGTATAAATCAATTGAACTATTTCCATATTTTTGAGTTATTCACCACAAGTCCACCGAAACTGACACCATGAAGCTCAGAATCAATTTCTTCTGACACTTCCTCTTTGTCATTATTTGCAGTGAAGTTGCCTACCTTCTTTATTGATGACCCATCCATTTCCAAATTACTTGGAGATGTGTTTTCCTCTTTTGATGTTCCATCAGCCTGCCTCTTCTTTTCGTCACATGTTTTTGGTGAAACAAGTCTTAGCCGTGAGGTGGTATCGAGTCGTTTGATATTTTGATCCCCAGGAGCAACATCCCCTGCACATTGTATTACTGTACAGATATCAGGAATCAATTCTGAAGATAATAGGTAGAGATCTAGAATTTTGGTGCTTAATGCTGGAACCATTACTGAATTCTGCTGCAACTGTATCTACAATAAAATCCTCGGGTATTGAAAGTGGGTCGAGATCGAGTACCTTACCTGAAAATAAACCCCTCATGTCACCTGAGTACCTAACCGGGATATTATGAGAAAAGCCAAATAAGTCCCGAGCAGCAATTTCACAAGTGAGGGCACTCCTTGTAAAGATGGTTTGATACCCTGATAATAAGCACATCAAAAATTATGAGTCTGATCAGCTGGTTTTGTAGGTCATTTGCAGGATATATACACACACCTACAAACAGCACGACCTCCAGCACTAGATTCAAATCAACCATTGCCGATTACTAACATGAAAACACTCATAAATCATAACTTCTACAAACAGATAAGCACATAGTAATCAGATAAAGAAGGAATCAAAATCACTTCCAATTTCTTTGAACTCCTTCCTCGTTTCCCTCCATCTCACCACGACCAGAACCTAACACAAACACAGACTATGTACTTACTATAAGATGTTCAAGCAGTGGACCACCCGTCCATCTTCTACAAATTCATAGAATTGTGTCATTTCCATGAGAGTAAGCTTGTCTTATAGAGTTTTAAAGCTCAGTGTTGTATAGTCAACGGGATTAGAGAATTCTGAGATACTTCGACTTTCAGTCAACAGCGGACTTCAACTGTGGTTTTATGGTTTCTCAAACAGCTGAAGTTTACCACAGTTATATTCTATGGCATCTGTGTGTCGAATCTAGGTCATTCTCCACTAGTGATATCTAGAAAAGAAAAACTAAAACAGACACTCCCTAAATTCCATGCTCAACTCTCAACGGTCAAAGAAAGAAGGCCCTACCAACGATTGATACACTAGTCTCTATGGAGCAAAACAAAACATCCAAACTTACCCCTAACCAGGTTGTATGAATGAACAGCAACAATGGTGTCTAGAGTTACCAGTGGACAAAATTCCGACCACCGGGAAGAAGAAGAAACACCAATTAGGGGATGGGTTCAAAAACTAATTCCTAGTTGGATTTGAGTAGGCTATTTTGACTATGTTAACTAAGGAGATTAACCAGCAAATTATGGTGACAGAATTACCAGCAAACATAGCTGAGATCACCAGGAGAGAATACCTAATAAGAAGAGGGGGCTCAAGTCAATTCCAAGGATGGAATAAACTAGGGAGCGGGACTATGAATTTTCGAAGGAGATGAACAAACCCATGACATGACTAAGCAAACTACTGCCGACGAAAATGAAAATACTATAGGCAGATAAAAAAGATATTTTATAGGAAGAGGTTCAGAAAGATAGAAGAATTTCAGAAGAAAAAGAGGATCTGAGGCAGAAGAAAAAGAATATAAGAAAGCAAGCAGATTTGGAAAAATCAGTATGATTACAAACAAGACGCCTAGTGAATCAGCGATAACAATGGAGATGGCATTGAATCCCTTGCTATAAACATAATCAGGTAACCATTTATGGAGTTTACTCCATACTTTTGGTATCTCTCAACGGTTATATTGCTTAAGAGAGGAGAGGGGGCAGAGTGTTTTTTGTCTACTCAAGGATGCTGCCAAGTACCTTCGAAAATCGAAAAATGCAGCGAAAGAGGGTCTAGTAAGTAAGTTCCTAGTGTCAGAAATCAGAAGCACTGGATTAGTCATTCTATTACCTGTTTCCATACTGAAGAAATGGATTTGCCCAGTCAGGCAATTTAGACTGCTTGCTACCACAGCGTTTGCTCTGAGATGTGAAATACGCCTGAGACTACTCCGAACCTTATTGTTCCTGGTTCAAGCCATTCAAGGTCTTGGCACTACAAAATGCAAAATCATCAATCTTGTTAGAAGGTTGCTTATATTATGGTGAGCGACATATATAAACTTATTGCCCCTGATTCAAGGTCTTGGCAATCCCCTCTATGCCTAAAGTGATCATAAGCAGTAATATGCTGTTATTTTATTAAGTTTCTTTATTAGCAAATAAAATAAAATAAAATAAAATAAAATAAAATACTCCAAATTGAATCTGAAAACAAGATTCAATTCTAAATAAGATAAGCAACAAAAGAGATTCATATTGATCTCTATCAAAATTCTTGTTGAAATTCTTCATTTGATTGTATCATATTTTGGGTGCAGAGATGGGAAATTAAAGTATGAATAGAGAGAATAAACTTAGGTTTTAAACCTAAAAAACTAAATAATCTCTCATGTTAGGTGTTAGGAAGTTCTAGCAGTATAAACAAACAAAACACACGATATTATTCCAATTGAACCCAAAACATTGTTCAAGCTTACAAATGCTGCATTACATTTGGCTAATTGCTAATAATGAAGGAAATTTTTGAGTAATGCATCTTGATTTTTGAAAACAGTAATCTTACCTTCAAAGTCGATTCTGTTACTGATTCTGAGATCAAAATCTATAAACAGTAATTGGACGACCGTTAGGGAGTCCTTCTTTATGGACACTCGATCTGGAATTGTGAGTGACGCTCAAAATTGAAATTACCATTTTTGTTTTCACAATTTCTTGAATTAAAGCTACAATCTGAGATAATCAACAAAATTGATCATCAATTTCCATTAAGAATAATCATACAAGCAAATCATATCTTCAAACTTCATTAAAATCTTCATTCAATCGATCGGAATCCATCAATTTCTTCATCATTTTCATTCAAAAATCAATTTCTGAACCAACAAAGAAAGAAGAAGAAGAAGTTAGTTCCACCCAAGGTTACTCCCGCCCCGCTGATTCAACTCTGCTGATTCAACTCGGTAAATGAATCACCCCTTTCTCACATAAAAATCCTCTTAATTTCAGCTGAGTCGAATCAGTTGACCCAGTGAAATTGGTAGACTCATTTCATTTTTACTTCTTTGAAATTAAATGAACAAAATTACCTGTCGAGCTCGAGATCCACAAATTCAGTAAAACTTAGCTCCTCAATTCCCATCAAATCATCTCCATCTTGTAAAATACCATTTCTTCAAAACAGAAAACAACACACACTCATAATGTCCATTTCTTTATGGACACTCGATCTGCAATTGTGAGTGACGCTTAATTTTAATTTTGCATTCAATTTTGTATTCAATTTGTCAAATGTTATCAAATTCCATGAAATCAACATATAATCAACCAGATTGATCACTAATTTCCATCAAGAACCATCAAGCAAGCAAATCATATGTTTAAATTTCATTAAAATCTTCATTGATTCGATTGGAATCGATCCAATTCTCAAAAAAAAAAAAAAACTACAAAAAATAGAAAAAAATGTCTGCCGGTTTCATAAATTCGATCCAACTTCTAAAAAAAAAAATGAAGTCAATCATACCCATTTATCAATTTCATCTACTACACAGTCTGATTAGGAGTTAGATGATCTCTGCAGAAAAACCGAGTTAATCAACCAAAAAACAAAAACACAAACATAATTCTTTCTCAGACTTACGGGTAAGAAGATTAATTTCCAGGTCGGAAAAATCGAACTGACCCATACCAAGAAAAACAACCCAAACACAATTTACACCCGTATCTCTTATTCCCCCCTTCTCTTGCCTTCGAGACACAAAAACAAAAAATAAATAAAACACTTGTTCCCCCTGTAGGGCATGTACCCTTTCTCTTCTTCTCATTCTAAATTGGGAAAAAACTCAGAAATTTTGTATTGCAAAACCGTCTCTGTAAATGAGATTAGATATGACCTGTTATGTTGCCTTTTTACTTCCATTTGATACCTTTCTCGTCTTAATGGGTTGCTGCTGTAAAGAGCAGATGTTTGTTGATGTCAATCTGCTGTTAAGTTAGTTGTTAGCTAATTGTGGAAATGAAGCATATGAGGCGGAGAACGGAATATTTGGATAGTAAAGACTAAAAGCTAGGTAAGGTTTAATAAATAGAAATTAAATTACCTAACGTACCCTTGGACACATGTTGGTTTCAGTTGAATAAATGTGTCCAAAGTGAACGAACCTACAGATGTGTTTTGAAGTGTATCTACAAGTTCTACACTTGTTTACCATACAAAGGTTTCGATGCATGCGTGGAACAAAAGAAGTAAGTGGACATTACAATGCACCAAATTTAGGCAGATTTTTTTTACCAGACCCTACGTTCCATTTGACATTTGTAGTCTGCAAAGGTGTCCGTTTTTGGTCGGCCCCCACCGTGGAAACGGTAATCTAGTCTATAAATGGAACGTAGAGTTAAGATCAGATGTCTTGCTTTGTTATGTTCGATTATTCCCAATTTCCCATTTTCTCTTTAATTTAGCTGAACGTGGAAATGGAATTCCATAGAGGGTGGGGACTGAAACTGAAGAGAGACAGATGGGAGAGAAAGAAAGAAGAAACAGGTTTAATGGATAAAGCTGCGCGTATTTCAAGGTTGTTGTTTGTCAAAGCCGTTTTCTTTGCGGTGTCAAATTCTATAAAACCGCAACAAACGCTTAAACGCTCATTTTTTACCAGTCAGAGATTTTTTTTTTTTCCCTTCTTTTTACTACTTACCCTAATTAAAGAAGAAAATCTCTCGATTCATTTCTCAAAAATCCATATTTTTGCACCTCATTCATTCTCTTTAGTCAAGAACAGAGAATGTTTTGAGGGATTTTACAGCTCAAAAACATGGCCAGGTTTTTGGTTGTCTTCTTGCTGCTGCTGCAGGTACATTCTGAGCTTGTTGCTGCACAAGCCAAAAAACCTGCCATTCCTGCACAGAAATGGCTCACATTGTCAGGTAAAATGTTATGTAACTGGGTTATGCTTTGGTTTTGCATTCTCTTTGGGGTTTCATGTATGACTCAAAAACTAGCTTCTTTTGTGTTGTGCAGGAAAAAGGCCTATGGTAATAGCAAGGGGTGGATTCTCAGGGCTGTTCCCTGACTCCAGCGATTACGGATACCAAGTTGCGCAGATGTCAAGCTTACCAGAAATGGTTGTGTTTTGTGATGTGCAAATATCAAATGACGGAGTTGGTTTTTGTTTGTCAGATATCAGGCTTGATAACTCTACAAATATAGCAAATGTCTACCCGAAAGAACACAAAACTTATAAGATTAATGGGGAGGATGTTAGCGGCTGGTTTGCTGTCGACTTCTTGGGTGACGATTTGTATAACAATGTTTCGTGTAAGTGATAAAACTTTCTGTTTCATTTTGATATTTTGCTTTGCGTTGATTTGCATTGTACATTATGTTGCAGTGATTCAAGGAATCCTAACGCGGACAAATTTGTACGATAATCTGTTTGCGCTCAAGATGGTTGATGAGGCTACAAAGATGAAACCACCTACTCAGACTTGGCTGAATGTCCAGGTAAATGACTAGCATGTTTATATCCAAACCATATGCCTCTACCATGTTATGTTTGCGCATGCTTATCGGCTGTCACTTGTTGCAGTATGATCTGTTTTACAAGCAGCATGACGTAGACGTGAAATTATTCATACAAGATACACTGGGAGCACCTGGTGCTCGGGTAGGCTACATCTCATCTCCTGAAATTGGTTTTCTGAAGAGCCTTGGTGGAGTGGTAACCAAAGACGTTAAACTCGTCTTTCGTTTTCTAGCTGAAGATGCAGTGGAACCGACAACCAGGAAAACATACAAAGCCATCTTGGCAGATTTAGCCACAATCAAGACGTTTGCTACCGGAATTCTTGTCCCGAAAACCTATATCTGGCCAGTTACTCCTGATCAATACTTAGAAGCTCACACTAGTCTGGTAGCGGATGCCCACAAACTAGGATTGGAAGTATATGCTGATGGGTTTGCAAATGATATGCCTGGAAGCTTCAACTACAGTTATGATCCAACTGCTGAGTATTTACAATTCATCGACAATAAGGAATTTGCTGTTGACGGTTTGCTTACGGATTTCCCTCCTACTGCTTCTGAGGCTATTGGTTAGTAACTTTTATTCTCTGTAGCAAGGAATCTGTAAAGAAGAAAATACACATTTACGAGGCGTTAATCTTACCCCGGTTGTCTCTATGCAGGTTGCTTCGCATTGAACAACAAAACGAACCCCAGAATAGGTTTGTTATTACTAAGAAGCAGTGCAAGCAGTTAAGAAACTAGATTTTCTTGTTTTCTGAATGTCGGCTGTTAACTTTTGGATGCTTGCAGGCAAAACTTTGGTCATATCCCATAATGGAGCAAGTGGAGTATTTCCTCCTTTCACAGATCTTGCATATCAACAAGCAATAGACGATGGTGCGGATATAATAGATTGCTCGGTCCAAATTACTAAAGATGGACTTGCTTTCTGCGCTGATTCAGCTGACCTGACAGGCAGTACAACTGCAGTTGGCACTTTCATGTCCAAATCTACCTCTGTGCC